>JACXGM010018648.1:0-18889 GCA_016801145.1 Umbra pygmaea | reverse complement strand
AACTGTGCCAGGAGTGCGATGCAGCAAGGCAGCCATGAGCACCTGGTCATCCAGACACCTCGAGTGACCATATGGACGTGGCGGGCAGGAGACACGGACCCACCTGGGAAATGAAGCGCACACACACCCTGTAACACGAACCCACCTGGGCAACCCCATAATCCCACAGATGCCATGTGGATGGAGAGCTGTGGGTTGTGACACGGCAGAGAAAAACAAGGCCGGGCCAGCACCTGGGTGTTGTGTAGACTCAGACCCCAGGTGACCGTGGGGACAGACGGGGGTGAGAGGGATGAGGAAAAAGTAGATTCAGAGCGCTCGCTGCACCTGAGTCTACGAAGTGGTAGCTTCAGACAGCTGAATGCAGAGAAAGAGAGAGAAAGGGAAAATGTAAGAGAGGGCAACAGAGAGAAAGGTAGAGAGAGAGAGAGAGAGAGAGAGAGAGAGAGAGAGAGAGAGAGAGAGAGAGAGAGAGAGAGAGAGAGAGAGAGGTGCTACAGCTGATGGCAGTAATGGATGAATAAATACTGTTTAAAGGAAATAATTTAAAAGTGAAATTGTCCATGCATGTTACTGTTTGCTTAACAGGATGAAAATATTGTTTGTTACTTCAGGCAAATGTAACCCACACTAAAACATAACGTCATGTACATTTGTATTTAATGCTGATTTTCAGTTTTAAAAGTCTGTCACCAAGACATGCATTACAATTTTAACACAACCTCACAATTTCATTTCTCATTCTTTAGAGAAAGCTATGTGATATTTTACAACACTTCATTATACAGTGCATCTGGAAAGTATTCACAGCGTTTCACTTTTTCCACATTTTGTTATGTTACACTCTTATTCCGAAATGGATTAAATTCATTATATCCCTCAAAATTCGACAAACAATAGTGACAATGTGATAGAAGTGTGTTTAAAGATCTTTGCAAAATGATTTAAAAAATTCAAAACCAAAAAAAGCACATGTACATATACAGTATGTTCACAGACTTTGCCATGACACTCAAAGTTGAGCTCAAGTGCATCCTGTTTCCACTGATCATCCTTGAGATGTTTCCACAACCTGATTGGAGTCCACCTGTGGTAAATTCAGTTGATTGGACATGATCTGGAAAGGCACACACCTGTCTGTCCTGCAGTTAACAGTGAATGTCAGAACACAAACCAAGCCATGAAGTCCAAGGAATTGTCTTTAGACCTCCGAGACAGGATTGTATCAAGGCACAGATCTGGGGAAGGGTACAAAACAATATCTGCAGCATTGAAGGTCCAAATGAGCACAGTGGCCTCCATCATCCGTAAATGGAGGAAGTTTGGAACCACCAGGACTATTCCTAGAGCTGGCCTCCCGGCCGAACTGCGTGATCAGCGGAGAAAGGCTTTAAGCCACATGCCCACTATCATGCGGAACTGTGAAATTCACGGTTTCGCCAGGTTCTAGATGCGGTTGCATTCCTCTGGAACTTTTCTCCAGGTTTTTGCAGGCTGACAGCCTCGCCTGGAAGCTCTTGCTGGCTGTGCGTGTGGGCGATATTATCCCTGGTTCCAGTTGGGTAAAATTGCTGATTGGTCAGGTATAAACGTGGATGTGATGTCACACTACTATTTGGGTTTTGGACTTGTACCGGCACCATATTTAAAGTACAAAACGTGTAGGTAGTTACAGAAAGTGTAGTCTGGAGTATCGCAATAAACTAGCTATAAACAGTTATTAGAAAAAACAAGGAAATGGAAAGTGTCTGGGCTGACTTTGGCATTGGAGAATTTCTCTTTGTCCACAAATCATATTTTTTACATTTTGACTGGATTGCTGTAGACAAAAAAAGGGAATACAAAGCAAAATAAGAAAAATTATGTCAACTCAAAATGTATTATGTCTTGCATATTCATAAATTCACACTTCTGCCTCAACTTCTGGCTCCAGTGCTTCACAAGTCGCTCTGACGCAGTTTTAAATTGTAAAAATCTATTGTTATGTAAGTGCTTTTTCCCCGGGAAATAAATCACAGCCCACTTCTCACTGAAGGCAGTGGGGAAATACCAAGCCCCCACGCCTGGTTCATCAAGGGCTAGAATCCTATCTAGAACGGCCTACGTTGAGTTAGGTGGGTACAAGGCTTTAGTCAGGGAGGTTACAAGAACCAGCGTTTCTCTGTGGAGAGAGGAGAACCTTCCAGAAGAACAACCATCTCTGCAGCACTCTACCAATTGGGCCTGTATGGTAGAGTGGCCAGACGGAAGCCACTACTCAGTAAAAGGCTTTTTAAGGACGCTCAGATAATGAGAAACAAAATCTCTCGTCTGATGAAACAAAGATTGAACTCTATGGCTTAAATTGCAAGAGTCATGTCTGGAGGAAACCAGGCACCACTCATCACCTGGCTAATACCATCCCTACAGTAAAGCATGGAAGTGGCAGCATCATGCTGTGGGCATGTTTTTCAGTGGCAGGAACTGGGAGACTAGTCAGGATCAAGGTAAAGATGAATGTAGCAATGTAGAGAGAGATCCTTGCTAAACACCTGCTCCACTGATGCAAACATGCGAGCTACAAACTGGGAAAGTGGACTGAAGACTTAAATAGGCAGCTCATTTACTAATGAGGAATCCAGGACTGATGATAGGTGGATGCTGGCTAAGCTTTATGTATCACTGGGGTTTCTTGTCTGAACTGCTTTGTTATCAAAATAAATATTTTACAATGTAAACATTTGTATTATTGACAATGAGAAAGGAATGCCAACTGAGTAAATCAGTGTAATTGAGGGAATGTAGGACTTTCAGGTTGACTTAAATTTTTTTACAATGTGGTCTGACCTCACATCAATAAGTGGAGGCTAATTTAACTTCCGAGTTTATTATTAAAATCGCTTCTACTCCCTCGATCATTACTTCTTCATCTGCATTTCAGTTTGTTCATCTGAAGAGTCATTTAATACTGTAATAGCTTTCTTTTATTGGTCCATTATGCCAAGGATGGGTCTTCTCAACGCATAGCATACCTTGTGGACAGGCCTGCAGTTAAGCTAGCGTATGTAATATCACGTTCATGTTTGTTTTTATTTCATTCCTTTTAATCTTTTATTTTTCAGAGTGCAAGAACTGCGCGATAAAGCTGAGACAGATGCCTTCTTAAAAAGCTATTATTGTCAAGGGCCTCCTCCCCTCGCCAACACCTGTTCCATGGCAATTTGCTTGTTTACACTGTTAATATGGAGGTGATAATTTATTCCAGCCCCATCCTTTGTTCTTAACCAATTTCCCCATTGCTTGGTGGAAGCAGGGGCACCCGGGTGGTAGGCAAGTCTGTGTCAGTCAGTGTTTTTGTACCTGCTTTCGTGTCTGAGCCTTGGAGCGGGGTGTGTTTTAATGAACTGAGGTTCATTGGTGTGCTAGTTGTGTGTGCTGCGGTTGAGACAGATTCAGAAGGAAGAAGAGAGTCAAATCAAATCAAGAGTTGCAAATGGTGTTAATGTTGGTTTGCGTGACAGCAAGCACGTGCACGCGCACACACAAATGGGCACATGGTTTGTACAGTGCAAAAGTACACAAGTAGCTATGTGCGTGCACATGCCCCAGATGATATTTTAATTGCTACAGAGTTCATCAATAATAATTCATTCACATTAACTGATTAAAGTAAGCATATGCATTGCACTCAGGACTTCAGGGAGCCCCTGTACAGAGCCTCATGCTGTGTGCGCATGTTTTTTGCAGTTTGTATGTATTTGATCAATGTGTATTTTTGTTGTTTAAGGTATTTTTAAGTGAATGTGCGGGCATGTGCATTTTCCTCTGCATGTCAAAGTGCATCTCTTACATGCGTGGCATGTACATGCTGCTGGTAACGCAGAGCAAATACTTTGAGCTGGCACTGGGCACATTCCTACATTGCCCAACCTCCTGCATCACACCTTAACATACATCATAACATCATGATAATGAACAGCAGGAAGCAGAGGCAGACCTGTATAACGGAGGAATAGCACACACTGGGGATCGAACCCTTGCCGCCAGGTGATCATGGTGCTGAAGTATTTACTGCTACTCCGCCACCACATATTCTAATCTGAAAAAGCTTGGCACTGCCAGTGTGAAGTATCACCACTTAATTCTCTCCCTTCTAGGTATCCATTGATATCTACACCTCTCTTTCGAATTGGCTTCCTTCCTTTGACTCTCCGTCACTTTTCCAACCTGTCTTTTGGCCCGGACAATTCATCACGTGACCAGATTATATGTTTGAAATTATTATTATTGTATTATTTGTTTTCTTTACTAATGGTTATTGAGTAAATTGACCTTCCTAAAATGCAATAAAATGTATGCAGGAAAATGTTTTTTAATTTGTCACTAATTTCATAAATCTTATTTGTCACAGCAACTTCCCGTGGGCTCTGAAGAGTTGATGTTGAAAACAAATCCCATGCTGCTCTGGTTGCTCGGCGAACTAGACTTGTATGCATCGTATTCACCATACTACCTTATTGGAGCTCAGGTCCCCCCACGGCCCCCGCAAAGCTAGAGCAAAGCTAGAGAAACGCTAAGCAACCAAATTTGGACTTCAGGTGGCTCAGTAGTTAGGGAGTCAGACTTGTCGAAAGGTTGCTGGTTCAATTTCCTAGTGTTCCGAATGTTGTGGAGCCTTTAAGAAGGGCACTTAATTCCACTGTATACTTGCTCCCTGTATTTACCGTAAGTCATTCTGGATAATAGTGTCTCTGCTAAATGGCTAAAAATGTAAAAAGTAAAACCCCTGAAGCAGACTGCTCCTGTGCCATCCGTTTGAACCCTGGTCTTCCAGTGATGAGGGGCTGTCTTTGTGTCATTACGGCCAAACCGGTGTGTGCTACACATATTTTGGACACGCTCTTCTAAACCCCAGCGTGTTGGAGGTAACAGGAGGTGTGGTGACACAGCGAGCCCTGCCAAGCTAGCACCGTGGCGAGGGAGTTTAAACACCCACCCATTAAAAAATAAAAGAATAAATAATGTCTTCAACTGTGGCCTCCAGTATTAGAGACATTAGAGACAATCTGCAGGCCATTTGCAGGTCTACTTCATCTAAAATATTATCAATGGGCTTGTCAGACTGAGCCCTAACCTCCTTTTGTTATTTTCGGCAGCGGTCTCTCCTGGTGCCACGGACCAGCAGTAGGATGTCGGACACCTGGATTGCTTCAGGCTCGAACCATTGAGACGCAGGAGGCCTGGGCGCCTGAGCACCGCCTGGCCTCGCCCTCCTCGCCCTGACGTAAGTGTCAGCATGTCAGATGATGGTTGTCGTATCTGCAGCTGTTGCGTAAGAACAGTGCCAGGGGCTACGCCGGTTCCTGCGGTGAGCTTTAATGTGCTCCTCCCCCTTCCACAAATGAGCTGCTCCCGCTCCCTCCACTCACCTTGTCCCTTCTGCAGACGAAGGGAAGACGGGGGCCCAGCCCATGTCCAGATGGGCCCCAGCTGACGACAGCCACTGGCGATGAGGTGGAGGTGTGGATGATGGGTGAGGGGGGGTCACGGGCCAGGGGTCATTGTGGATGGTAGGTGGGTATATAGGACAAAAAAATCAAGATTAGTATACTGAGCGAGAGGTGCCAAACATCTGCAAGAAGCGGAGAGGGCTTGATCTCGTGTAATTTGGGCTCTGTTGCACCTGTCAGAAATTGAATGTCTCCATAAGTCCTCCAAGTGCATGCTTTTTGAGTTGAAAATGGGAGCATCTGACCAGGAAACTTGGAAATGGCTCCCAGGTGGCGCAGCGGGCTAAGTCACTTTGTTACGTTGGCAGGCTGTCCACGAGAGTTTCGGTTCGAGCCTTGAAAGTACTGCTGCCTGATGTTGTGCCGGGAATTCCACAGAGCAGTGATCATTGGCCAAGTTTGGGGGAGGCATTTTCACCCGGGGTTAACTGGTGTCTTGCTGTTCTCCAGGCTCCCTGAGGCGAGCCGGGCCCTGGGAAAAAATATAGTTATCAGTTGTGTGAGCACATCGTCACCCACACTGGTCATACTGGCTTTCTGGTGGAACATGTGTGGACACTTCATCAAAATAAAAATTTGTGTAAGAATTTTTGAAAATTTTTATTTATATTTTGACATTGTCAAAGAGGCACCTTTCCTTTCATCATGAATAGCCACAGACTGTTGGCATTTACTCACCATAATCAAACACACAAAATGTACTTACCGAGAAGACCGAGACGACTTTAAGATACTTGTGAAAGGTCACAGTTATTCTCTGTGGTATTTAACTGGGAGCATGCAACTGGAGGCCTTTTGTGAAAATGTCCTCCGTGTATCCAATCAATAATCCTTGTTGTGATCACAGCATGCAGCAAAACGTCCCTGTCTGCCCCTCTCACAAATATGAAAGGAATGAGAAGTATACATGTAATTAAATCAAGATAAAAAAATCCTCAGTTACAGCTGCATCTCCTATCAAAAGCACGGGAGACCGTTCAGAAGAAGTGTGGGGGGGTAGTGTTAAGCCCATAACTACAAATAAATGTACATAATGTAATTCTGTCAGTGTTTAGATTTGTTTGATATCTGTTTTATATAGTAGCTTCTAAACAAATATTTTGAAGAGGACATGCTTGGAATATCAAAGCTAAAGTGATGTACTGTCTGTGTGTGTGCGTGTGTGTGTGAGTGTGGAGTGTGTGTGTGGTGTGTGTGTGTTTGGTGTGTGTGTGTTTGGTGTGTGTGTGTGTGTGTGGTGGGTATAGATAATCTCTTGAGGGGTGTGGGGAGAACAAAATAAACATACTGTAATGGTGTTTTTTTGTCATAGATCAGGTTGTGTCTAAGTGGAGTTTACCAGGTGTATGTGTCCTCACCATCATCAGGGTGTGAGATCTAATTTACAGCACATCGGCTCAGTGCAGGCGACAATCTGGCTCAAAGCCGAAAATATGCCAATGACTCGGTTGTATCTGTTAGGTGGGTTATCTTTATTTGAAATTAAACTCAAACAAATGAAAGTTACCTGCCTTGTGTACCGCCACATCTGGACTCTTGATTGTCCAAAGAGAAAAGCGCTCTCATTTAGTCCAGTCTGATCTATTCTCTGTCCCGACAAGACGACGGTCTATTGACTCAGTACCATATGGAAATCTTCCCAAATATTTAAAACTCTGCATCTTTAAACATCACAGATAGGTTTAATATGCATTTGCAGCTGTTTCTGTCAGAGTTTACATTGTTGGGAATTCTGACACCACAGTCATTTTAATAAAATAAAAAACGAGTTAACTTTGCATATGGACTTTTCCATATTTTATTGCAATCTCTGTTATCCCTCATCAACGTAGGATCGACTCTCCTGGGGGCTCAAATGGAAATCTAAGATACCACGGTAGAATAAAATAAAACTAATAATACAGTACAGTTGTTATTATTATTATAGGCCCTAAAAATACAATAATAAAAGCAATGTCTTACTGTATCACACTGTATGTGGTTACCATAAATGCTAGTAGCAATATGCCCTGGAAAAGAGAATCCGATAAATAAGTAAAACATCACATTTTAATTAATATTGTTATTAGACCTACATTAAGCCTAATACATTTAAGAATGTGTTACTTTTATCTTATTGTTAACCTATAAAATGCCAAAAAAGTATTCTATTTTGTTCTGCCTAAACTACAAATGTTATGACTTCCTTAAAGAAAGAGGGATTTTGACATGTTGAATAGACTACTGTTCTTTTTTGACAGTCAACATGGTTTTTATTTATTTAATCTTCCTTGATCCACGTATATTTGAATTTCATGTTGTGTATTTTTTTTCTTCCAATAAAAATGAATCCTGTTTTTTACCTGTAGAGCAGAGCAGGACGCTGTTGTCAGATGATGGTTTCAGTACACGCAAGTGTTTACCCTGGAGTTGCCGAGTCAAACGTACCGTTCCCACTAGCATCTCCCATTACAGGTAAACATATTCAATTGTCACCTTCCTCAAGTATTCCTTGTTCATCTCTAGGCTTACAATTTTTTTTCTGTCATGACAGTTCTCTTTGATGTTAGCAACTAATACACAAGGTGTGGGTTAAAAAAATGGGTTTGGAGAGGTACTTGACAGATAAAAGACAAATATAGTAGGGAATGAAAACAGGAGAGAGGGAGCGAGAGACAGACGGGCAGAAAGAGAGAGCATTACTGTCTCACGGTGCATAATGAGGGGCCCAGTGAACATAGCATACTGGAGCTCAGGTGAATTACTGGTCCCATCCAAGATGTGTTTTCTGACAGCCTTCCAGGCGGCACAACACATTTCCATTCCGTCACGGCTCTGAAAGGCTGCCGGAGAAAACCTTTGATGAAAATGCTACCAGGAACCCCGTTTTCTGTCCTCTCCCCACAAATTCTGAGACAACAAAGTGCAACCTAGCGAGAAAAACGGTGTTGAGCGAAGCCTTGAAGCACAATATCGTTGGTACATGTGAACGGATACTGACACGTCTGCAGGATAAGAGAAAAAGAAAATAAATGTAAAAAATATATCTATTGATAGCTCAACTGGTATAGTAGGTTATAAAGTATATCATAAAGTATATTCCTAGGGAAGATACAGCATTTTTTTATCGCTGATATTTTTGTTTCATTTTCTATGAGAATAAATATGTAATGCAATTTTTTTATATGATAATTTCCTTAACAACCATACTGTTTTGTGGTTTACTCCAACAAAGTTTAATTTGCATTGGCTCAGCCTTTCCTGCCTTAAGTGTACAGGGGTTGCTGACGTTGTGTCGTTTTACAACATCATGCTAAACAGAAAAAGGCATTACGCCCCCCGGATAGGTCATCACATAGCGTGAGCCAACAGCTAAACTGAGAGAAGGCTTTTTAAAGGGGGAACAGGTGGGGCGCACCGTAGGGGTACATGGCTGGATGAGGCACAAACGCAACGGTCCAATCGCCCCGGCCACCATCCCCCTAACGTTCCATCGCTGCAACGTAATTAGCCCTGAGCTTCAATGGAACCTAACTCGGACCATATGGCCTAATGTGGCTGTGGCGAATACCCCCCAAGCAGGTGACAGGCTGTCACAAACAAAGTAGCCCTCTGACAAAAACAATGCCTACACAGTTTTACTGCAAGGTGCAAAACCCATCCCACACATGCCAAGGTCTTTCTGTGCCTGGGGGTAAAATAGTGATCTTTGCAATTAGGTTCTTTAAGCAAAGCATTTAGGAGGTACGATAAAGTAATTTATAAATACAAGAAATCCGAACCTGTTCAATGATACATATTCTTTCAGTTGGTATGAATTGAAATTAATTACCCTCAAAATGCTCAAAATGGCTTCTTGATGAATTGGTCGTTGTTATATATTTAAGAAAATGATCTTGCTTGGGAAAGTGGTGACTAGAGCAGCATGTAAATGCAGCATGTTTGGCATCCTACAACTCGCACAACCGTTATTAACACGGTATATCACAAACCTCGGCTGGTTCACGTCCCCTGGACGTTCCGGGAGAAGACATTCAGCACGTACCCTGGGATAACGAAAGAGGGAAGTGAAGGAACATAGCTCAGGCAAACTGCAGGCTTGGAGCAGCAAGACCCTGGTTGTGTGTCTACTAGCACTATCCCAGGAAGCTTGGGAGATCCAAAGCAATGCGATCCAGACCCGAGGCCTCCTATTCCCTGAGATGGAGAGAGTAAGAGCCCCTACGACTCCGCTGGCAGAGCTATTGAGACCATAACCATAAAGATGAGCACATCGTAGTATCCTCCCATCCCTGTCCAACTGTTCCTGGGTCATGGTTGCTCCTATGCTCTGCTTCTCATTTTTTCAGCTGAGATGCCAAAAACACGACGAGAAGACAACGCTGGTCGGAGAAGATGAATGGAGCTAGAGCATAGAGAAGGGAGCAGCCATTGCCTGAGTCTTAATCACCACCCTATTCCCTACATTATCCCCTACCTTTTACCTGGGAGCATTGCAGTACACTGCAAAGTAGTCGGTGCCATTTGGAATGCAGTGATCATGTCACAGCAGTAATAGGATTTTAGACAGCTCTGGAAAAATAGATTATTGCAAAATCATCAGTGTCTCTGGTTTTCTATTGATAGAAGTGTGTTTGGATACAATTTGTGTTGTATTCCATAAACTACTGACAACATTTCTGTTAAATTCAATAAATATTGTCATTGAGAGCCTTTCTTTGCAGATACTGACAACTGGTCAATATAAGCAAATGCTATTACCTCCAACAATGCAAGAAAATATCATATTCAATTTTAACAACACAATTCTAATATGTTAACTTTGGTAAAGTTTGGAAATCAATATTTGGTAAAATAATAATAATAATTGGCTTTCATATCTCTTGTCATGCTCTCCACCAGTCTTTTACATCCTGGTGCAAAGATTCAGACAGCTCAACTTTGTTTGATGGCTTGTGAACATCCTTCTTTCTCTTGATCACATTCCAGAGGTTTTAAATGGGGTTGATTAAAGAAACAATTGCAGTGGTATCTTACTTTTTTCCAGAGCTGTACTCATTAAATCCCAGCAGTAATAATGTATTTTATTCATTTTGTCACAGCAGTAATAATATCTTTTATTCATTGTGTCACAGCAGTAATAAAGTCTTGTATGAATTGTGTCACAGCAGTAATAATGTTTTATATTAATTGTGTCACAGCAGTAATGTTCTTATATCCATGTGTCACAGCAGTCATTTGATCCAAGATGGCGTAACATGCTAGACTTGTTTTCGTCCCATCCCGTCCATAGTCTCTGTTTTGTCCTTTTCGTCTTAGTTTTTTAAACTGTTTTTTTCATTTCGTAACCTCTCTAGGAACTATGCATACTTTCCAGTAATTCGCCTTACCTTTGTGATTCAAATCTGCATTTTCTTTAGCCATACCTGGATCCACCAGTAGCTAGCTAGCTAACCAGATATTATTAGCAGATACCTTTTAGCTGCTACCTGTTAATTAGCTACATGTTAGCTGCTACCTGTTAATTAGCTACCTGTTAGCTGCTACCTGTTAATTAGCTACATGTTAGCTGCTACCTGTTAATTAGCTACCTGTTACTGTAGCGGCTACCAGTGGAGCCTCATCAGTGGAGGAAGGAAAGGATCATCCTCCTCAGCAAATTTCACTAAAAAAGTATTTTTAGATAGATCTTTATGAGGTAATTGGTAATTTTACAAGTACAGGCAAATATATGGTCGCCTATGGCACCAAAAGTTCAAAAAGCCCCCCAAAATATGTAATATACATTTTCTTTTGTAATTAAAAAACGTTTATGTTAGGCTGTTTTATGCTACACACTTGCACTCAGCACAAGCAGAATAGTTATGGATAGTTATGATGTAAATGTGATGAAAGTAGTGGCACCTGTAAATTAATCTAGGTATAACCAACACAGGCCTGAATCTGTGCCTTCTTGTCTGAATGGAAAAATATATGCAATCTTGCTCAATACACAACAAAATCCACATAAAATTTTACAAAATCAAGCCAGTTCAATTAATATGAAAAACATAACTACATTCCTAAAGTCTAAAAATAATGACATGTTTAATACATGTTTGTCTCCGCATCAAATATGGGCCCCACTATAACGGTTAGCAGCATGCTTTGAAATGAATTTACATTTTGTTTTCAACAATAATGTTTCCCTGCTCAAACTCTGCCCCCTTAAACCACAAATCCACCATCCTGTCATATAGACAAATGGGAAGTATACGGTACTTACAATGTTAAGAAGGGAAGAATCACATCAGGGTCATTATTTATGGATGGTGTTGGTAATACTGACAATTCTTCCCGTGAAGATTGAGGCAAAGAGGGTGGATGACCAGGGGGTTCAGTTAAAAAAAACATGGGTGAGGTAAGGAGTGTGGATGACAAGGGGGTTCAGTTCAGGAGGCCATGGGTGAGGGATGGATGACCAGGGTGTAGAGGACAAGCAGGGGGAAATCACTATTAAACTCAAAATGTAAATTAATCTCAATGAAAAAAATGTAACATAAAATTAATTTAAGTAAATTATTTGGGTACATTTTATTAAAACAAAATAATTTACCTTAAAAATAAAGTCCATTCTTTTCATAATCTGGTTAGCAAACTGGTCAATCACATTCTTGTACAAGTTAGGATTTTTTTAAAGTGACTTCAGTTTTTTCTTCTCTGTGGACAAAATAGGCAGGTTACTCAGTCTTTGTTGTCCCATAGTTTTCTGGGAGTATCTCTTTAGTTTTTTGAGGCAGGAGAAGCTTCTTTCTACCCCAGCTGAGGTTGCCCCCATTGTAGCGACTTAGCACAATAATTTGTAAAGCTCAGGCATCGCTACATTGTGTCACACAGCTTCACAGTGTCCCCTAGAAGTTTCCTGTCTGTCACAGTAAAAAAATGGAGCTCTGTTTTCAGGCTACCCTGATCAAAAAATGTCCATAGGTCTGTAATATCATTTTTAAAGCGTCACATGGTAAATGTTGTTTAACCGTATTAAATTCACTACTGTTCAACAATTCCAGGAATTGCATCCGTTCAAGGCTATTGTACCTCTGTGCTATCTGAGAGTTGATGGATCATCTGTTATACCTGCTGCCTTTTTATATAAGGTACCGAATGCTATATCGGACTTATGCTATTCTTTGGCTTGTTAGATTCTTATTTCTTCATTTACACTAGGCTACAACCACGGCTTTCTGTTGGACTATGTCAAACACAACATCTGTGTAAGAAAACACAATATCTGTGTAAGCAAATAGTTCTTCAAAAGTAAGCAGCATAAAAACAAACAAAAAACCCTCAAAATTTGCTTTAAAACATCTGCACATACTGTAACACAGTATTATCATCCATGGTAGTGTTCTCTGTAATATGCGTAGAGATGTATCCTTCAGTTGCTCATAATAATTTGCCACAGTGTGGACAATCCTATAAGTGAAATTCTAACATGTGTGTGCACTGGATGGCAAAAGTGCACATCCAGCCTGTTCAAGCAACACCACCCTCTTAGTAGACAACACCCCCAATGTTGCAAAGAAAGTTCTAACATTTGGAATGGACTTTGCACTCTGACTGAGTTCTAAATTTTGCCGATATGCTTAGCAATGGACGAAGGTTGCACTCGTAGCTACTTCTCTTTACTTTCGCCTGCAGGCCATTTAAGGCCGAAGCCATTACAGCTGCGCCATTATAAGTTTGAGCTCAAGTTTCTCCATGAAGTGAAGATCAAAAACAGACTGTGCATTTTGTCCACTTGACACATTAACAAAGACCAAAAACATTTCCTGTATAAAGCCGTGATCGTCCACATAACTGACAAATAACTGATAACTCTGAGTGACAGCTAATGTCAGTTGATTCATCCAAATTCATCCTATTCCATTTTTTAATCTCACTTTTGATAAATGATGAGATACATGTAATCAAATCATTCGGAATCGTGTTTGACATCCCAGAGAAGACAGGGGACGTTTCCATATGCTCAGCATCTAAAGCATCATAACAAGCAATAACGTCTGCAAGCTCTTTGCAGTTACCTTTGTTAGCGGAACATTCCGTGTCATCATGCCTCCTGAAAGACAATACGTGCATCCCCAAAAATGCAGTTGTGTCAATAAGCCGCACAAGAAGATCCATGTCTTCATATCTTTACCTTGTGGTGAGCAGTCTGAATACCCTGACCTTCATCCGTTAAGTGATCAATGCGATGCTTTCCCAGAAACTGGAATCTGATGTGGGCACTGATATGTTCCTAGCTTTTCCCATGCCTTACATAAAACAATCTATGATCTTCAGGGTATTGAATCCTGCTATCGCCCAAGACTCAGACTTTCCAAATAGCAGGCAAGACCAAAAAAACAAGCGTTTGGATGAAATTCTCCCTGTTAGCCAGCCATATTTTTCATACCAGTTGGTATTAAATGCTCTCACTATATTTTCACTCTTTTGTTGTACTCCACAACATTATCAGTATTAGAATTTCCCATTTTTGTTTGAGGTAAAATCATTTTTCAAGTTAGACACACTTAAAGGTACAATATGTAGTTTTCCAAAAGCAATAACAAAAGATGTACTTTGCATTAAAAAAGCAAACATCACTATACCTATATTATATATATTTCTTAGTTGTGTACTTACATTATCCTAAATGCTTCCACCAACTTTCAAATCCAGAGAAATTTGTAATATAATTCGAAGACACGGGACGTTTCATTTTGTCTTCCGTCAATGGCGTCATATAACCTTTTACCTTTTACGCTAGTTGCTCTAAGTTCCAGGGAACCACCAAACATAACGTGAATAAAGTTATAATATATACATTACTTTGTCAGTGAACATTTTTTCTGCCGGAGACGCTAGATTGGAAAGTTGTCATTGACGACGATAACAAAACCCATGATCCCACGCTACTTCCCGACATCATTCAAGTATATCTTTTGCTATTGTTTCGATTGAGAGACCCCTAGTGGCCAAAAACTACATATTGTACGTTTAACTTGACCTAGCTAGCAAAAAGGTGCCAACACAAAGTAAAAAATGTTACAGAACTAAGACAAATATATAATTTACAAATATACAAATAAAATCTACTACCTGCTTTCTTTAATATATACAGTACTTATGAACATATTTTATGTAGCTGCTACACTATGTTCCTCCTCTGATCATTTGATTGGATGAAAAACATGTCACTTCTAATTTTAAGAAAAGGATGATGTAAGTCTGCGCTCTCAATATAGTCCTCTTTAAGAAAATATATTTGGTACTGGTGCGTCAGTATCAAAATGAGTAATGAAAAGAATAGGAGACCCGCACACAGATGAAAAAAAGTCCAACAATGGAGGCATTTAAATAATCACTCTATTTTTAATAATATGCCCAGAGATAAAGTGCAAAGTGCAAAAAGTGAATAAATACAAACGTTTCGGCCAGTCAAGCCATCCTACACTTCCTTTGTTCCTCAAGGGGATAGACTTAAACCCAAGCCCTGTAGCTCCCATTGATTCCCCAACTTCTTCAGGTAATCTCATTCAATTACTTTTGTATCTGTACAAGTCTTAGTTTCATGCATGTTAACATCAGAATCCTACTTCCTAAAATCAATTTATTCATTTCTCTCGCACACTCAGCCAACCCTGATATCCTAGCGGTGTCTGAATCCTGGTTTAGGAAATCCTTCTAAAAATCTGAAATATTCATCCTCAACATCTTTCATCAAGACAGAACTGCTAAAAGAGGCAGAGTTACAATTTTCTGTAAGAATAGTCTACAGAGCTCTGTTATTCTATCCAGGTCTACGCCCACAGTTAGAACTACTACTCCTAAAAATCAATTTCTCCAGAAATAAGTCTCTTAATAATGCCGCCTGTTGTAGAAGCCATTCAGCCCCCAGGTGTGCCCTAGATAACCTATGTGAATTGATTGCCCCCCCCCCCATCCACTGAGGTCTTACTGTTAGGTGACATAAAAGATGCGTTAGGGCTAGTAGGCAAGTGATATAAGACAGTGGTCCTGCATGGTAACTCCCTCTTAAGCTTAGCTGTCAGATTAATATTAAATTTGCATTTATATTTTTAAAATAATAAATGCCTTAGTGCTGGCAGCAATTATGCGTCCGGATGGGGCCTAGTTTACTATAGTAGAGGCTTCATTTGTTTCCTGGAGGACGAGTATCAATCTGTATTCTATCCTGAGGTAGTGTTGATTTATGGAATGTCCCATCTAATCTCTGTGGTGTCCTGTTGAATCCTAGGACGATGATCTAGGACAACCAGAGTCCTTGGACCACCACACAGAACTACACAGCTTGATGCCGACCTTGTCCAAAGCCACCGTCACTGACCACAGCCCACCTGGCTGTCCTAGTTCCTTTTTCCTGCTGATATAAAAATGGTTTTATAAAATACATCTGATTGATTGACATGTTCCATGCCCCAAGCCAATTTACAATCAAAATTTGATGCCCTTAACCTCACACGAAGTGTTGACAAACCTACAAGGTACAATGTAAAATCTATAAACAAGGGCATCCTAATAATTTTAACAAATTTGCCCTCAAAATACACCTCAGCTGTCTTCGACAAGGATTTCAGCAATTACTGCCTCATTGCCTGCGTCCATAACTGGTCATTGGTCAAATGAACACCCCTCATTTCTGTTAAATGCTCACTAAAACACTTTAGCGAACAGACCTTCCTAATTGACAAGGCCTGGGTATCCTGGAGGGATGTTGACCATATTCCATCAGTAGAGGATGCCTGGCCATTCTTTAAAAGTGAATTTCAAACTGTCCTGAATGAACATTTCCCACTCAAAAAGTTTTGAACAAAGAGTAGATACAGCCTTTGGTTCAATCCAGACCTGACTGCTCTCGACATAACAAACATCCTGTGACACGCAACTCTTCAGGGAAGTAAGGAACCAGCACACACAGTCAGTTAGGAAATCAAAGGTTAGCTTTTTTAAAGAGAAATTTGCAGCCCATAGCACCCATTTTAACAAGTTTTGGGACATAAAGCTAATGGAGAACAAGAGACCCTCCTCCCAGCTGCCCAGTGCCTACGGCTAGGTAACATTATCACCACCACTGATAAGACTACTACACTGATTTCCAAATTATTATGCAAATTGGAATTAAGTGTGATAAACATTCAATATTTAGTTTTTCAATCAAACTCATTGATGGTATTGTGTCTCCGGGCTCTTTGGATCACTGAAATCAATGTCAGACACCTGTGATAATTAGTTTGCCAGGTGAGCCCAATTAAAGGAAAACAACTTACCTTAGTAAGTTGCCTTAAAACAACTTGCCTTAGTAATGCCCCATGGTGCATTTGTACACACTCATCTGCACAGTCAGTTATTTATTGTATATTATTTGCACACCATAATTTGCACAGTTATGCTGTTACCTATTCCATTGATATTGCTGTGCCACTTTGCATACTATTTAACTACCTCTATAATTAATACATAATTTGCACTATATGTACATATACTTATATCGTGGACTCCAGGGGGTTTATGCACCTATTTTTTTAAGGGGGCACAGTGTGCACTAGAGATGCGTGGTTATATCAACCGCAGATCGGGCGGATGACATGACAAAAAATTATATTTAAATTAAATGCGGGTGGGTGGCGGTTAAACCAATCAAATTATAGAAAAAATATATATTGTTAAATATTGTTACCACATCCGAAAAAAATCAAGCACACTTTGAAATATTCAAGTTCACTAAACGTAACAAAAAGTTCAAATCAAGTAGCCTATGGTAGCCTACCAGCATATTTTCCTCTCCAGTGTCTCGTTTTATACTAAGAACGCAAGAGCTAAACTTTTAGTTTAAGTTCAATAACACCCACAGCCTAAAAGAAGGTAAGAAAAATATTTGGAACACTTTGCTTATTAATTAGATGAGCAAGGATAGCATGCACGTTTTGAGGTTGTTATGGACAATAAACAATGTGAACATGCATGTTGCATTGTTGTGCGGTGGACTTTCAGCAAATTCCGGAATGAATAGAGCCGAGGTTTCTTCAATATTGAAGCTCCATAGTCTATTTATTGTATGATTGTTAGGCCTGCTGGTATAAAATGATTTGCACTGTCTACCTGAAATAGACGCGCTCTTTTCAATGCATTCAAAATTAACGAGAGTCTTCAGAACAGGCTCGTCCTGCCTAGTCGTCACCCTGACATGACAGTGCGAGTGCGTAGAGTTAATTAGCCTATGTGAAAGACTTATTTTATTTGAGCTTTTTTCTTTTTGCAAAGAAATAGTGCAATATGCATTTATAAGTAGTAAGCTAAATAGCAGCATGTTGAAATTATGTGCCAAATTGTGTTTTTATTAGAATGAAAATATTGTACATTAGCCTAGTCAGGTAAGGTCAGGTTTGCCATTTTATTTAGGCTATTTATTTATTTTTGTCCCTGTGCGCCTGTGCGAGTCAAAAGCTTTCTAGCCTCGCGGCTCGTGTCCAGCAGCGCCTTGCATCGTCCAATCAGCAGATGGCGGGCGGGTGCAGTTTTGAAAATTGGTCAAAAACTTTAGTGTGGGTGGATGGTGGACAGTTGATGAGTTTTGTGATGTGGTTGCGGATGAATAAATAGCTTGTCCGCGCATCTCTATTGTGCACAACACATGGAAACAGGTGCCCACAAATACAGGTATTAAAAGGAAAATCCACCTGGCTCAAAAATCTGAGGGGGCACGTGCCCCCTTAGTTTCAATGGGCATGACGCCTCTGGTGGACTGGTGGAGTATCTGCACCCTGTATTTTTATGTTTTGTGTACTCAATGTGTAACTTTATGTGGTCTTGCACCATTGCACTTTAGCTTGGTCAGGTCGCCGGCCACTGCAAATTATATACTGCTCTCAAATGGCCAAAGTACTGCACAATATATGAACATAGAAAGGAAATGGAAGACCACAGGCACAGTTCATTTGAGGCCAGAAATGGCAGGTCAAGTAAAATATTGGAGGCAAAGGCAAAGGATGGTGAGAATGGTCACAAACAGCCCACAGACCACCTCCAAAGACCTGCAACATCATGTTGATGCAGATGGTGTCACTGTGCATCGTTCAACAATTCAGCGCACTTTGCACAAGGAGAAGCTGTACGGGAGAGTGATGCGAAGAAACCTTTTCTGCACATACACCACAAACAGAGGGCCTGATTTACTAACACTAGGGCAGTTTGCGCTGCGTCTGGTTATGCGAGTTCGGTAATTGCACACGCTATGCTTCCACATTTAGCGTGGTATTTATCAAACCCAATACCCATTACGCAATCAGCGCATACTCCGCCCTCCATTAGCGCGCCTCTAAAAGCGCAAACAATGGCCCCGTATGTATCTATCATGGATCTCCCTAAGGAAAAAGAAAGCGCAA
>JACXGM010018647.1:6065-18990 GCA_016801145.1 Umbra pygmaea | reverse complement strand
CACTAACACCTGAGAAATGTACAGTATGACACTAACACCTGAGAAATGTACTGTATGGCACTAACACCTGAGAAATGTACTGTATGGCACTAACACCTGAGAAATGTACTGTATGACACTAACACCTGAGAAATGTACTGTATGGCACTAACACCTGAGAAATGTACTGTATGACACTAACACCTGAGAAATGTACTGTATGGCACTAACACCTGAGAAATGTACTGTATGGCACTAACACCTGAGAAATGTACTGTATGGCACTAACACCTAATATCCTGCAAAGTCATCAAATACTGCTACTAGCTATCTAAGTTTGTCTTCTCCTGCATAGATTCTTTTGTAGTAGTCCTGCAACCAACAGTCGTTTTATGTCTGCAACAATTAAACCGGCATCTTGCATGGTAATCAAAGATGCACCAGTAGAAATGATATGAGACAAATTTATAATATGGGACAGTTCAATGTCTTCGGCATCAATGGTCCAGGTAAATGACAACTTTTGAAACGCGCAAAATATTTTCTGATGGGTTGTGGAAACACATGAATGGTCAGCACCCCCATACAAGTCTTCATAACTTTCATAACAGAAAAGAATGTGCATGGTGGCTTGTAATGGATGTATTTAAACGTCTCCAGATTTTCTTTTAAGAAATGCAATTGTAATGCAAGACTGCACAGATGTTGGCTTGACTGCGTTAGCCATAGTGTCAGTACACTACTGATGTAGACAAGATCGAGTCTGTATCAACCAAAAATTTGTATTGCAACAAATGCATCACTAAAGCAGACTGGAAAACATGTTCTATTTTATTTATATTAAATGATACTGTACATAAGTGTTTAGACCTTGTTATAAACAATCTAAATGATTAGCTTAATAGGATCTACTTATTTTATGTGGCAGACTAACATGGCAACAGTACGAGGAGTGGTGGGGGATACGTTAATGTTAGATGATAACCGCACGCCTCCCAACCATTTTCTGTTGCTGATAATACTAATTTAAAAATACATAAATAAATTGTTGGTAACTGTTTTATAAGCACATTATTACACTCCAGCCTGAGCAATGTCAGGGAAGAACTGCATCGAAGGCCTTGCCGTTATTCCCTGGCAATGCACAGTCTGTTGTGTGGTAATGCATACGTGTTTTACCATCACTGTGTTTTATCATCACCATGTTGTTTTCATCACTGTGTTTCACCATGGTTGTGTTTTTTTTAGCTGGACAGGATCATACCAGGGGTTCTTGGGGTTTGAGTTGGTCTACAGAGTGTTTGGTCTGCAGCACATTATTTAGTATCTGTTGTCAAGTGGACTAATTACACTGATTCATTCCATGTACCTGGCTTATCCCAGTAAATTAGAAAATACAATCTGTTGATCTTGAGCTATGTGTCATTGCTGTGACCGGAACACTGGGAAAGTTTCCAGTACTTTTAGTGCCATAGCAACAGAATCACCACCATCATGCATGTGCCAACACACACACACACACACACACACACACACACACACACACACACACACACACACACACACACACACACACACACAAGCAATAGAACACCAGTGTGTGCATGTGCATACACACACATGCACACACACACAAAAGTGTGCACACACATAAACACAAACATACAGCACCACAGCTGTAATCCATTAGGCAGACGAGAAGGGTGTACGTGCCCTTTGGCAGCTTTACCATGGTGATGACCTCTAACCCACAGCGAAATAGTCGATTGAATGGCTGGCTGGCTGACTGACTGACTGACTGACTGAGTAGCTTACTAACTGCCTTGATTACTAGCTAGCAATCTGACTGGCTGCCTGACCTAATGTATGGCTAGCTAACTAACGACCAATTAAGTCATTGTGTGGATGACTCACTGACAGGCTACCTTGTTGACTGGCTGGCTAATTGAGTGACAAGCTAGATGGCTGAATGACTGACTGGTTTCCATGACCTACAAGTAGTACCATTCGTTCCTCTTTACAAGCTTTCACTTGTTTTGCCAGCAGCACACTATTATCCAATCAATGTCCCATTAACCAAGCATGCAGGATGCCAGACAACATTAGACTTTCAATGGTATGGAGGAAGGGCACTGGGTTAGTGTGCTGACTGATTTAACTTACCACAAAACTCTTCTTTGTCTACTCTGCTGGCTCAAATGTTCATATTGGTGGAAAATAATTAAAAAGACAATATCTAGGAATTTGGCTTTGTGCCACACATTTGATTTTATTTTTTAGAAGTTCTCCATAGTTACAGTTACCAAAAAACACAATGCAGAAAACAAATTTGTATTACAAGTTATAGTTGCAATCAAAATTATTCAACCCCCATTGCAAATCAGGTTTATTGTCAAAATGTACAGACGATCAGCTCTTTGCAATGAACAAATCAAACAAAAGCAGTTTAAATAGCTCAACACAACAAATACATCAATTGGTTTCCCCAAATCCCCAATTATTTAACCCCCTCAATAGAATTCCTCACAACAGCATAAATACACAAAACATGTGTTGTCTCAAGCACACCTAATGCAACCAATCAAGGGCTTTATTAGTTGCACCAGGTGTGGTTGAGCTGGAACACATGAAATACCTGAAATGGCTAGAAGTTTGTTGAGCCACATTGGACTGTCTGTGAGAAACTTGGCTAAGTTAGAAGAAGGGTCCAAAAGCTTAAGAGAAGCGATTATCACCGTTCACAAACAAGGAACAGGGTACAAAAAGATAGTGAAGGCAGTGAATGTTACCAGAGACACCATTGGAAGCGTAAAAGTTCAAAGTTAAGGCAATGGTGGTTACACTACCTGGACGGGGCAGAAAAGGAAGCTATCAACAGCTGCAACCAGATTTCTGAGACAGTAGGTTATGAAAAATCCTAGAGTTACTGCAAAAGACCTGCAGCAAGACTTGAGCCACTTTCCGACCGCAGGGATTTTTGCGGTTCCTAGAACATAACGTTCCTATAACCTTTTTTTCTTGTGTTCCAACAGGAGAAATTTGGAAATGAATCCCTTGCACGGCAGTTCCTAAAACACTTTCAGCTCCTACTCCAGAGCAGAATCTTTCCCTTTTCTTAGGTCTATGTTGTTTGGTCCAACTTATAAATCACGCCAGTCGTTTTGTTTGTTTGTGTAATATACCCATTGCATATTATGCTGGAGCCTTTGTCTTCTGTGTTTCTCTGTTAAGTAGCTACTCAATTTCTAGGACTCCGGCCTAGTTTTTAAATCCGCCGTTCGAACTCCGTTATGAGGACATATCAACACAACACTCTTTTTTAAAACTGAATTGGATGTTGTTTTCAGCCTTGTAATCTGAACAAACAAACAGCAAGCCCCTGAAGGAACCTAGCACTACTTGGGCTGAAAACAACCAGATCATCTGAATATATAAGATGATTTTCACACTTATCTCCAATCATACACCCAGTGTTACAAACATTCAATTGTGAAATGTTGTTGTATGTGGCGCTACGCTAAAGTCTAGTGACGATGCAATAAAAGACTGTTGCAGTGCTTGCGTCACTCCCGTATCCCCCCTACCAGTTCCTATGGGGTCTTCACCAGTGCGAATGCAAATAGCAAAGATGGTTTTGGGGAGAGTAGTTAGTAGAACTGTTTAGAAGTGGACTGTTCCTACTACATTCCTGTAACTACTTGGTCGGAAAGCGGCTTTGGTGACAACAGGCACTACAGTTTCAGTGAGCACAGTAAGGCGCATACTGCATGCAGAAGGTTTCCATGCCAAAACTCCAAGAGGTACACTGACCCGAAACCACAAGAAAAGTCAGCTCCAAGATGCTCAAAATAATATAAAGAAGACAGAGCTTTTCGGATTCTGTTCTGGGGAGCAATTTAAGAAAACTACAACCTTTCGGCAAAATGGATCAGCAGTATGTCAGGAGGAAGAAAAATTAAGCATACGCTGAAAAGAACACATTGCCCACAGTCAAGCATGGTGGTGGCTTGGTGATGCTCTGGGTCTGCTTTGCATCCTCTGGCACAGGAAACCTGCAGCGTGTGGAAGGCAAGATGTATTCATTGAAGTATCATGTAAACCTAGGAGAAAACGTTATGTCATCTGTGAGGAAGCTGAAGCTTGTGCATCATTGGACCTTCTAACAGGATAATGATCACAAGCAAACCTCAAATTCCATCAAGGTTTGGTTACAGAAGAAGTCCTGGAAGATTATCCAGTGGTCATCACAGTCACCTGACTTGAACCCCATAGAAAATCTCTGGTGGGATTAGAAGAAGGCAATTGTAGCACGCAAACCAAGAATATTACTGAACTGGAGGCCATTTCTCATGAGGAATGGGCTAAGATTCCTCAGGTGCGCTGCCAGAGTCTGGTGTCTGGCTATGCATCTTGCTTGCAGCAGGTCATAACAGCAAACGGGTGCTTTACTAAGTACTATAGATGGTTACCATGAAGGAGTTGAATAATTTTGAGACTGGAGAAGTCATTATCAGTTGCATTTGTAGTACTTTTGGGAAACCACGTGATGCAATATTTGTGTTGAGCTATTTCAATTGCTTTTGTTTGATTTGTTCATGGCAAACCCCTGAAAGTCTGTTTATTTTGACAATAAACCTGATTTGCAATGGGGGTTGAATTAATTTGATTGCAAATGTAGTCCTTCAAGTCCAGCCATCCCTCATGGTTTATGAATGTCCCTTTAAAAGCAGTGTTTGTGGAATATTTGTAATGCCATTTATTGCCCTGTGCAGTAGTTTTATGGAAATATGCAAAATATTGGAAATATTACAGATATTGATTGTTAGACAAAGCATCGTTATTACATATTACTTAATGTATTGCAAAGATCAATAGGTTGGATTATAAGTTTTTCAGTACTTGCATTAGATAGGTGATTTAGTCTAAATGCATTAGATAGGATACCTTTAATTTCCTACATGTCATGTGACTAGAGACATAAGACAATAGTCTGCTGACCACCATTTTGGGAATGTGAACGACATGGGGTTGGGGTACTTAACGGGGATGCAGTAAATAGCTCAGGAGTTGTCATGGGAGAGGCTGAAGGAGAGGACATGGAGAATGGCAACTCACTCTAATGTAACTAATAAAGCCTGTTGAATAATTACAAATTCCTGATCATTTTTGGATAATAAAGAATTTAATAACTTAATAAGATGGCTATGATTTTTACCACAGCTGATTTGAACTTGTGTGCTTTTGTGTTGGAATGTACTTCAAAGTATTGAAATATACTCACTGTTGTCTGCAGCACTGTTAACATTACATTAATTTACTGTACTCTACGATGCATACTGTACTGTAATTTGCTGTGTTGTAAATTACTGTACTTTACTGTGTTGTATATTGATGTACTTTGTTGTGTTGCATATTTCATTACTTTATTGTGTTGTAAATTACTGTACTTTACTGTGTTGTATATTAATGTACTTTGTTGTGTTACATATTTCATTACTTCATTGGGTTGTAAATTACTGTACTTTACTGTGTTGTATATTAATGTACTTTGTGACAAGTTGAAATAAGAAAGTGATCTGAAACATCACAATCATTGAAATCGTGCAATCATAGTGTATATAAGGAGCCTCCAAAAAGGGCCTTGTTCTTCAAGAGCAACGATTGGTCTAGGCTCACCAATCTGCCAACAGATGACAAATCAGTAGGATTTCACCTTCTACAGTGCACAATATAATGAAAAGAGTCAAGGAATCCAGTCAAATTTTGGTGTTTAAAGGGATGAAAACCACTTCTGAATACTAATAATAGATCTCTGATCCCTCAGACTTCACTGTCTTAAAAACCGTAATGGATATCCTGACATGGGATCGGGAATACTTTGTTAAACCTCTTGTCAGTCAACACCAGTTGCCACTGCATCCACAGACAGATTAAGGTTTTACTATGCAAAGCAGAAGCCATACATCAACACTGTTCAAGTGATTCGAGCCTGACTATGGGTTCTCCAGGTTTCCCCAGACCTGCAGAACGAGGTGGCGCAAATACAGCACAGTAGTGCCCAGGATTTGTGATCGATAAGCCTAATCATATGCCTTGCCACGTTGCTCTCCAGCGACTACTTGTGTGCAGATCGGGTGCCTGTAAATCATCCCGTACATGATCTGACTTAAGGCTTCCATGTTGGACTTGCGGAGATGCCCACAGGGCAGGGTCAGTGGGAATTGGGAGGAGAGAATTTGAGAAAAAAAAATCTGAGATGGAAAGTAGCACAGTGGAATCGTGTTTTGTGGCCCGACGAGTCAACATTTCAAATAGTTTTAGCTCAGAACAGCCATTGTGTTCTCCGGGCGAAAGAGGAAAAGGACCATCCAAGCTGTTATCAGCATCAGGTCCATCTGTGAAAGCACCATTAATGCAGAAAGATATGTACATATTTTGGAGCAATATATGCTGCCATACAGACATGATCTTTTCCAGTAACGGCCCTGCCAGAGGCGTCATGCACCAATTTTTTTTAAGGGGGCACAGTGTGCACAACCCACAAAAACATATGCCCACAAATAAAGATATTAAAAGGAAAATCCACTTGGCTCAAAAATCTGAGGGGGCACGTGCCCCCTTAGTTTAAATGGGCATGACGTTTTGTACATTTATTTATTTTACTGTGGCTCTACAGTCTCATTTTTCAAAAGTGAGCTGTGCCCATAATAAAGTTGGTCAAAATGTACCCAAGGTAATATGAGGCAAGAAAAATATTAATAATCTCCAAGCCTTACGGGGCTTGGACAACTACCAAGAAACATCAAGAGGTCTGAAGGTCTTACGTGACAAAGGAAAGAAAAAGACTCACCTCGTAGATGAAGGCTAGAACTGCCAGTCCATCAGATTTGTCTCTTGCTTCGTTAAAGCTTTTGTACTTTTTAGAGTTGTAATGGACAAGATGGAGCTGCAATTCAGAGAAAACATGTTAACTTACAGTCTTCACCACAAGTTTGTGTTTGAAGGAAATGTTGCATTAAATAAAAAATGTTTATTCTAGTCATCTACAGTGAACTGCAGTTTTGCATTTGCTTATCTTTGGGACAATTCTCTGCAACAGAAGAGTGAGTAAATTAATATTCCTACGCAAGGGTATTCTACAGGGACTGTTTGAAGTGCTGTTAGTACAATTTGACCACCTAAAAAAAAACTTTAAAAACTCTATTCCTTGATATTATAATAACCAGGAAAAACAATGTACAGCTCTGGAAAATATTAAGAGACCAAAGCAGATTTTTCTTAAATCAACACCATTGAAACCCTCTTGAATGTGATCGATATTTTGACCAGTTGTCCTTTTTTCAAATAAATGCCTTGAATCACAATATTTGTATTTGGAATTTGGGAGAAATGTTGTCAGTAGTTTATGGAATGAAAACAAAAAAAATTAATTGTACCCAAACACAAACATATCAGTAATAAAACCAGGGACACCGATGCTTTTGCAATGGTCAAGCTTTTCCAGAGCTAAATTTGAAAATGTTTTAATCTTTCCCCCACCTTTTGCATTCTATTGAGATCTACCAAATCTAGGTTGGCTTCACAATATATTATGTGTGGAATTAAAAAACTAAAAACTTTCACATTTGGATTGAAGATGATGATGCAAAACTATATGATTATATGAAAGACAGGTTGGCTCCATTTACGAATATAAAAAATATATACTTATTTTAAATTGTACCAAACTGAATGTCCAGGTTGAGTGAGATGGTCAATGATAATGAACATTATTTTGTGAATGTTGTGTACGTTTCTGGTAGGCGGAGTCTGTACCAACCTCTGCCATGTATCTGATTCCATCTATTGTGTGCTCCGCCCCACTCTCCTCCAAGTCCCACCCCCCCCAGTGGAGGTGCATTTGGACAGCGGTGTATTCATCCGGGAGGCCCGCCGTGATAACCATACTGGGTGTGAGATGGATTTGAACTGTCAAACAGAGAAATAAATTAAGCTCTTCATGTTTTTTATGGGACCAAGTAAATAACTGTATACATTTTGAATGGAATTGTAATTGTTGTTGGAATTGTAGAAAGCTCTTTATTTAAATTTCTGTACCTGAGTGTCCATTATTGGTCATGAGGAAGTTGCCCTTTTGCGGTCCATATCCGCTGAGCTGCAGTTGAGGCATGTGGGGGTTGTGACGCACATTACGCCGCTGGATGTCAATAGGGGATTGTTTCTGGCCGCCACATGCTTCGTACTCCTGTGCCCAATGCACCTGGTCCAGAGCTCCTTCTAAATCAAGCAAATATAGACCTCTGTCAACTTAAGAGACGATTAGATGATGAACAATATAGACCTGTGTCAACACAATGGCCCTCTGTCTGTCTGCCTGTCTCAATGCAACGTCCAGCTGTCTGCCTGTCTTTCCAATCCAAGAAGACGGTTCCCATAGACACAGGTGTTTGGTTAGAGGCTCGTGGAGCCAAACAGCGAACACTTTGGCTGCTAGCCGATCGTATAAAGTTCCTCTGTTCCAGGGACCTTCACAGACTCATGTCTAACCACAAAGCCACTAATGCCAGCTGGCTGGCGATTTGTAAGAGAGATATTAGTGTGAACTCTGTCACAAACCAAATGGTTTCTGAGAGGCTGAGGATTCTTTACAGCTAATTGGCTCATTATCTTCCAAAATTGAATTCTCAAATTATCTAGTGATGTCCTCATTGGGGGTTTTGATCTCTTTGTTGTGTGCATTGTGCACTTTATTAAAACAAACAGCAAACACTCACGCCAAGAGGTCATCAATGTTAAGCGTGGAAAGGAAGAAAAAACAATTATTTTAGGCATATTTATGCAGAGTTACACATTTTACAGAAAGCAAAATAGATTTTTGGGGCGATTAAAGTGTATGAATTAAAATGTTGTTTTGTTTAACAGGATGAAAGCAAGAAATATAATCTGAGATATTCTGTGAGATTCTGTGAGAATAAGTCCCGTAAAATAAATAAAATAAAACATAATTGTGTTATAGTAAGAACATACCTGTATATGTCCAGTGTACTCCATCTACCCCAGCAGAGGCAAATCTTACCAACAGAAAATGAACAAAAAGACTGAAGAGCTCCATTTCAACGGGAATAATCTTGGCACACCTCTCTGTCTTTCTCTCTCAAAGTCCCTCACCAACTGAGACTGAAAAGGTATTCACACTGAAATTTAAACTTGTGTAAAACCAACGCCCCTTTGTTGCTTAATAACTGGGTGGGACATGATTTCATTGGCTGAGTATTGATTACTTGAGCTCCTACCAAATGTTTCACACACTAAGTGGTACACTGCCACAATTATTATGACACTTTCATTTAAATGTATGAATAATTGTAAATTGAGAAATTGATTTTGCTTTTTACATTTTGTCTGTATTCTGTTTATTGTTGTCAGTACTTCATCATATTGTTTAGTTCAGTTTAAAATGAGGATTAGTGAAATTTGGGTCATAGTCATACCAAAGGAAAGGGGCTACGCACATCTTTGTCCTGCTAACATTTTGTTTGTTTCATTCTCCAAACAGACCAGTTGGTTTATTTAGTTAGCTTCGGTTGATTAGTGAGATAACGTTAAAGACAGTTTGACAATGAGTGATTCATTTAAAGGTTGTGATGATGAGAAGATGTTAGAGATGTCATTTAGCACCAATGAGTTCAGGGTGTAACTCAATTAGCAAATAAGTACACTGTCCATCCAATCCCATCAATTTGTAAATAAGATCAAATCCAGGGCAGACATGTGGGTTTGTGGACAAAATCCAATTAATGCATCTCAAGTGTTTTTTTGGAAAGTCACACGTTTTGCCTGAGAATTCTTTTTTAAAACAACTTTTGACTAACAGTAAAAAATAATTATTACCCGCACAAATATTCCCACACAAAGAACGTTTTTTTTTCAATGCATGAATTGGATATCAGCAAAAAAGTAATACGTCCTCTATTTTGTCCAACAGAAACATGCTGCAAGTTCAGTCTTGAAATTTCTGTCACTAGACAACATTCCAGGTGCTTGTTGGTGAATATATGCATATTGTAAACAGAGGTGCCCTCTTTAGTCTGTAGCAGATTCTGGGTAATGGCATAGTGTCCCAAGGGGCTCAGGTCCAAAAAATGGACTTTGAATACTTGTTTACTTGGATCGCCATTAGCCGACACCATGGCAACTGCAAGACATTCTCGGTGGGACACAAAAATAAAAGTAAAATTGACACACATCTAACGACAACATTTACATGTAGACATTACAGACACAACAGAATATAAACAGCTTGTGCCGCAGGGAACTTGTCCCATCTGGAAGTGGGAGAGTGGGACCAACAGATGTTTCATGCTTTACAAATACCAGTGCTTCACCATTAACTTTAGACAGGTCTCAATACAAAGGGACTAACAGGTGCTGAGTGCTCTATCTGTTAAAACATGATTCTGGACTAACAGATGCTGAGTGCTCTACTTGTTAAAACATGATTCTGGACTAACAGGTGCTGAGTGCTCTACCTGTTAAAACATGATTCTGACCATGCAGGCTCCGCTAATTTTAAAATAAAAAAACACAAAAGTATGTAAACATGTCTACTGGTGGTGGAGGCGGGATGATGGTCTGAGGCTGTTTTTCAATGTTTGGGCTAGGACCCTTAGTTCCAGTGAAAGGTCATCTTAATGCTACAGGATACAAAGACATTTTAGATAACTGGGTGTTTTCAACTTTGTGGCAACAGTTTGGGGAAGGCCCTTTCCTGTTCCAGCATGACTGTGCACAAAGTGGGCTCTATAAAGACATGGTTTGACAAGTTTGGTGCAGAAGAACTCGAGAGGCCTGAACAGAGCCCTGACAATCCCATTGAACACCTTTGGGATTAATTGGAATGGCGTAGGCCTTCTCATCCAAAATCAGTGCCAGACCCCACAAATTCTCTTTTGGCTGAATGGGCATAAATTCTTAAAGACACACTCCAAAAACTTGTGCAAAGCCTCCCCAGAAGAGTGGTGGCTGTTATAGCAACAAAGAGGGGGCCAAGTCTATATTAATACTCTAAAGTCTTTGAAAACCAGATTAACAAATAGATTTACCAAACATTTTGAATCGCACAACACACTCTACTATGCAATCAGGTTTCAGAGCTGGTCATGGCTGCAGCTCTGCTTCATTCAAGGTCTTAAATGATATTACAACTGGCACTGATTGGGGCGCAGATGGCTCAGTGGGTAGGGAGTCAGACTTGTGGTCAGAAGGTTGCCAGTTCGAATCCTGACAGAGCCAAATGTTGTTGTGTCCTTGGGCAAGGCACTTTACCCTAATTGCTCCAAGGTCGTTGCTGTAAATAAGAAATTGTTCTTAACCAAGGTCAACTTAACCTGGTTAAATAAAGGTCAAATAAATAAATAAAATACACTACTGTGCAGCTGTTTTTATAGACCGGGCCAAGGCTTTCAATTTGGTCAATCATTGCATCCTTATTGGCAGACTTAATAGCCTCAGATTTTCAAATAACTGTCTCGATTGGTTCACCAACAGGGTCTGACAGTGTTCAACATGTTTAATCTGAGGTGGGGTTGCCACAGGGTTCGATTCTGGGGCCGACACTGTTCTCTGTGTATATCAATGATGTTGCTCGTGCTGCTGGTGACTCTCAGATCCACCTCTATGCAGATGACACCATTATATACACATCTGGCCCTACATTAGACTCTGTACTAACTAACCTCCAGAAGAGCTTTGATGCCATTCAACACAACTTCGGGGGCCTTTAACTCCTACTAAATTCCAGCAAAACTAAATGCTGTTAACCGCACATAACCCGTACCTGCCAGCCTGACTAGCATCTCTGTGGGTCTATACTAGATTACATTTGCTTTAGTGCCTTAGTATTACCCATGGTGCCTTTGCACACACTGATCAGCAGAGTATCTTATTTGTTGTCTGCCATTTACACAATATCCACTTGCACAGTTATGCTCAGCATTAATTATTCCATTATATTTGACTTGTCACTTTACATAACAACTTAACCTACCTCTCTATTGCTACCTCAGGGCACCATCCTAAGGAAACATGGTGTTTCTTTTCATATGTATGTGGATGACACCCAAATTTACATCCCTATTAAGAGAAACAACCCTGCAGCGTTAAACTCTCTTCTGCTATGCTTAGAAAAGGTCAAAGCATGGTTAGCCCAACACATCCTCTTTCTAAATGAAGAGAAGACTGAGGTTACTGTCTTTGGCCCAAATGAAAATTCTCAGCACATAAACCCTGAGCTAGAGCGCCTATCAGCTTATAAATCCACAGGAGTGCTGGGTGTTCTTGTCGACCAGTCTCTAAAATTTGATAAACATATTTCATCTGTAATCAGCTCTAGTTTCTACCAGCTTCGAATACTGTCTAAAATTATAGGGCTTTTTTACTCCAAAAAGTCTAGAAATGGCTGTTCATGCATTTATTACGTGTCGGCTTGATTACTGCAATTCTTTATATTGCGGTATATTAAGTCTCCAAGTTGCCTGTATTCAATTTGTCCAAAATGCGGCGGCCAGACTCATCCATAAATGTCAGAAATATGACCACATCTCTCTGATTCTCAAATCTTTACACTGGCTGCCTATCTGACGGAAAATATATTTTAAAATTTTACTCCTCGTTTTTAAATCCCTACATAACTTAGCCCCGATCTATCTCTTTGAACTTGTCCATCCTTACACTCCGTCCCGAAGCCTAACATCTCTTGATCAGCCTTTGCTGGTAGTCCCTCGCGTTAGACTTAAGCGTAGAGGGGAGCGTGCATTTACGGTAGCAGGGCCATGACTCTGGAACACCTTGCCCCTAGAGACTCTGGAACACCTTGCCCCTAGAGACTCTGGAACACCTTGCCCCTAGAGACTCTGGAACACCTTGCCCCTAGAGACTCTGGAACACC
>JACXGM010018646.1:0-18892 GCA_016801145.1 Umbra pygmaea | reverse complement strand
TAAGGACTGACGTCATGCTATTAATGAGTTAAGCTAGTTCGATTTTCCAATGGATACACTGTACAGAGTTTTCGTTTTAATTACGTTTGAACTGATTCCAAACTTTGGACACTTTCTGTCGTTTTCTCCAGCCTGTCTTTTCTCTTAGCCCCTCACTATTTACTTACGCTCTCGTTCTTCATGTTGTAATCTGCGTCATTAGTCTTCATCACATGTGTCTCCAGAACAGTGTAGATCTAGCTTATTAAGTGGATTCCTAGCCTTTACTAGTTTCGCCTTCAGAATAATAGCGCTTGATTCAACGCGATACACATCGCGTAACAACAAAGGAAACATTGCACATTTCGAAAATATGCAACTAAACTCTATTAGAGAAGTGTGACATTTACTTACTAATATTTTAATAAGACCATTTACATTTGCAATCTGGATTGCTTATATAATAAATAGACAGAGTCATTGTCGCTAGCAGCGTGAGCCCGGTGTGCGGCAGTAATAATCATCCGTGCGGAACCACCGTGCGCGATACAACGTTGGTAACATTGATTAAACGAAGACTTGACTCAAGTCAATTTGTTTCGACATATTTTTGTAATCGAGTTATTCGAGTTATTCGAGGAATCGTTTCAGCCCTACAACACACCATTGTTCATGTTATTGTGTTCATTAAATGATTCTAAAAAACAATTATGCAAAGTGATTCTGGTCAAAACTCCAGGCCCAACTGCCTGTATTAGACCTAATTGTTGTAAATCACAGGTGTCAAACTCAAGTTTGCTATTATATTTGGTAGAGATGACCCACCATGCATAAAGCTTCTGCTTCTGCAAAGAGTGCACTGACACCCCTGTTCTAAATAATATGTTCAACGCGATTTTCATGAAAACGCTAGGCTTAACTGCCTGTCACAGGGAAGAGCTTAACTCATTGGTATTAATTGCTCTAAATCACCGGTGTCAATTTCAAGTTTGCCTTTAACCTATACTTTTCTGATTTTAAAATGTATTCAACACCACTTTGTTTGGTAAACAGTGATCATTGGATCATCCTTTCTCATGTCAGTTTATAAACTGCTACTTTTATCAATCAATGATCAATATTTTACTATCCTTCTCTGTTTCTCTCTCTCTCTCTGTCACACACACACACAGACAAAATGTCCTCTCGTGATTTTTTTTAAGGATTTATCTAAAGAGTTCACCTGCATGCTTTTTGATTGGTTAAGTTTACAATTTATTCAACACCACTTTTTTTAAAATACAGTATTTAATGTGTCAATTCCCACTGATTATTGCATACTCATTACATGGCGTTAGTAGTTTTAAGGAGTATGAGTTGGTATACATAGTCAGGGGAGAGCAAGAACAGGTGGTATTTGTGATCTTGTGGTGGGCCGGTCTGGGCCACAATGCCAGGGCCGAATTTTGGTCCCAGTCCACCCCTGGTAGCGGTTAAGCTCCAGAGCCTCCTGGCGAACAAGGGATTTGAGCCCAAACTCAGCTTTGTGTCTCTGCCCTTCTATTGGATTGACCATTCACAAATTATAAATGACATGTATAATGTGCAAATAGTACTTGGACATTTTAACATTCTGTACAATAGGGTAAAGTGTTGTATCTCATCTGAGTCTGTAAAACATATTACCAGACGCTTCGTTTTTCCAGATGATTCTCTGCTTGAGCACTTTTAAATTGATGTGGCAGTGGAACACTGTCTTTGATTAAACTTAATTAAATATATTGAGTTTTACATTAAGGGGCTTTTATTTCCTTGACCAGGTTGTCAGATTTGAATGAGAATTGGTTCTCAGTTAAAGTACCTGGTTAAATAAAGGCAAAAATAAAATACAAATTCTTTAAATGTTGGATTACTTATCTAACTAACTACACTTTTTCAATCAAAAAGGGATTAACTGGAATTAATCAGTAAACACAATAGCTGACAAAGTCTCAGTTCATTTTTAAATAGAGCTACATTTTCAAAGGGCAGGGCTACACAATGAAAACCAGAAATAGGCAAGGTCAGCCCTTAGTTGTATCAATTAATCATGTTGAATTCAGTTTTTCTGCATTTGTATAGGACATCCTGTAAGTCTATATAGTACTTTAAAAGGTTGCTGCATTTAGACAGGGTTTCATCCTCCCCAAAGTCAGACATTTTCTGGAATAAAAATGACTGGTCACATCACTGCTACTATTACCATTTTTTTCTATCAGATTAATTGTGTGCTACTTTATATGATGGAGAGTGTTTACTGGCTAAATTACCAGATCAGGAAAATCTAAAAGCCCCACAAGCAACATTTCACGGTAACTGAAAATAAGAACAATGCTTTGTTTGGGATGGATATCTGTATCAAGCTCACATACTGTAGGTTGTGTTCAGATTTGTCATTGTTTAACTACAATCCATTGCATTTACTTTATTCCTGAATGATATTGAGACTAATATACGTAGGTTATGCTTGAAAATGCAGACAATTCAACCACCGGAAAAGTTTTCTATAGCCTCACGACGTCGTGCTTCAATTGATGAGAGTCAAGTTTAGAAAGCAGACGCTGGATATCACCTTGAACACAGTGGAGTTGTTAGGCACTGAATGTCACGACAAAGATTGATTCACCTGTACTGAACGCCTGCTGGAAGACAATATTTGAAACAGGGGTTGACCGGGTATAGGAAACATCAGCATCAGTATTGCATGCTTGTTTTTCAGCCCTAAATTCATGCAGGGCAGGTAGCAGCTTATTGCCCCTTCAGCCAATCGTACATTATGTTACAGTTCATCTCTACAGTGTGCAGATGCAGACCTAGCAGACCTGAAGGAAGAGATGATGGACTTTGCGATTGACATGTAGATCCAGGCCAGAAAACGTCTGGGAGATTTGTTAGTCACTGAAATGTTTTCAGTCACTTGAGATAAGGGGTGAGGGTGGTCCCTCGATATTTGAATGATTTTGACAGTCAGCTATAGAAAATGGCCTTCCCCAAACTGTTACCACAAAGTTAGAAGCACCCAATTGTCTAACATGTCTTTTTTAGGGCCTAGTCCAAACCCTGAAAAACAGGGTTTAAAATTAACTTTTTCATCCACCAGCCAAATGGCTAGTGAATGTTCAAAATCTACCAGCCTCTAAATAGATTACTATTGTTTTTTGGCTGGTGAGTGAAGCAAATCTACCAGCCACCTGCATATTTCACCAGCATTTGGCTGGTAAATGGTGCTAATTTGAAACATACCTTAGGCTATATAGTGTATCTGCTCTCCATCCATCAGAAAACACAGTGCTCGTTAGATGGATGTACTTCTGAAACATTTTGGTATACTGGTCAGTTGCTCTAACCGTTGTCATAACACGGAGTTCTTCACTTTTAACACATTTCTACTGGCACCTACTCCTTAATCATATCTATATGCATCCTATGTGGCCGAGAGGTAACATTGTGCCATCCTGCTACATGTTCACTGAGTGCAATCAAAGGCCATATGCAAATTTGTCGTGTCACATCATGGGCATTGTGTTATTACAGTAACACAACCACAGAAACCATTCAGGAAACATTTTGAAGGACTGAGCTACACATATTTTGCCAATGTGGTAAATGTAAAACATTATGTGAATATGTGTGTCATGAATATTATGTCCCATAGGAATACTTATTAATGAATTAAAAACAAATATTTTCACAATGATGTGTATACTGTATATATTATTTTTAATTTCATCTGAGGTCAATAGAAAGTCTCAATTGCCTTCCTGTTTCATTTGGAAGTTGAGAGAAATTAAGACAAAAAGGTTATTATTGACCCTAGAAAAATGTGTATAAAGCAAAAAATCAAAGTATACTCACTACACCTAAGTGTATCTCCACCGTTAGAGCAATAGTTAAAACGTTTTAAATGAAACTGTGACGAACCTTCCTGGAGAATGAAGCAAGTACACATATGTATGACGCCCTAATGCACAGTGAGGAGGTGATTCAAAGGGAATTATACTATCCACACACAAAAGTTGGAGTATTGCAAAAATTCCTAGAAAAAAAATTGTTCCATCAAGGAAACATAAGTGGCTGGATCTTACTAAAATTAATTGGAATTTTGATTGAAACTGCTTTTTTGCCACAAAAACCAGAGGTGATTTTAGCATAAAAAATAGTGATGGTCAGGCAGAAAACAAAGAAATTCCCAGTGTGAAGTATGTTCGTTGATGTGTGTTGTATCCCTCCAAGGAGTGTAAACCTGAATCATCGTTGGATCGTCCGGAATCCTAGAAGAAGCCTCAGAAAACAAAAAAACATCTCACACTTATCCTGGAATCTCTGATTCTGATCTCCTCTAGGCTCTATAATTTGACAGTCAATTAGCCTTTGGCTTTAAGCTCAGGGTGTGTTAATTCATACAGTGCATTGTAGATTTCACTAGCTTTATTGCTATGGTAGCTTAGCTAACTGGGGAAATCAAGTATTACAAATTGGTTAGCCACTCAACAATGCTTTATTTAATAACAGGTCTACTATGAGTTAAGAAATATATTGTTTCCCGATGTCATTTAATGGAGCTGCGTGTATAATGCAGATGTTCTATTATCATAGTCCTCTGCTTTATTAACACATCTGAGGCAAATTCCATGATGCCAATAACATTACATCTGCAGAGTAATTGATGTAGAGAACTGGGTTCAACAATACAGATGTTCAAAGAGTTTCATTAATATTGTGCTCTAAAATACCTGTAAAAGTCCCTCTAATCTTATTAGTACATATGTCCCCATAGCAAGCAATATTGCATCAGAAAGAATACCCACAGCTACTGATGACAGAGTAGAAGGTAACAAAAAATATTATTTTTTTTCTTCACATTTTTCCCCCCTCGGGACAAAATGCGGTTTGGTGATGTCCTGCTGGAAAATGCAGGGACGTCACTGGAGAAGACGATGTCTGAATGGCAGCAGATGTTGCTCCAAAATGTGTACATATTTTTCTGCATTAATGTAAGGTCCAACAGCCAGCGTCTGTCATGGTATGCGGGTGTGTCAATGCCCATGGTATGGGTAACTTACATCTGTGAGGGCAGCATTAATGTCAATGTGTGTGCCATGCAGACATTGTCTATTCCAGTGACGTCCCTACATTTTCCAGCAAGACAAAAACCCAAACCACATTTTGCTCGGATTATAAGCACATAGTTGCGTAAGTAGAGAGTACGGGTGCTAGCATGGCCTGCCTGCAGTCCTGACCTGTCTCTGATTGAGAATGTGTGGCGCATTATGATGCGCAAAATAAGTCAACAAAGGCCCTGTACAGTTGTGCAGCTGAGGACGTGCATAATGGATGAATGGGGAAGATTCTACTTGCTAAACTTAACCAACTGGTGTATTCAGTGCCCAAACACTTGTGTTATCAAAAGGTGATGTTACTCAGTGGTAAACAGTCAACTGTCCCAACTTTTCTGGCGTGTGTCGCAGGCATCAGATTTGAAATTTTATATTTTCAAAAATAAATTACATTCACAAAGTAAAACATCACAAAATGTGTCAATATAGTACAGAGTAAAATGCAGTTCCAAATGACTCTTTTTGTTAGTGGTTTTGCATTTTCCAAACTGTCCCAACTTTTACGGAACTGGGGTTGTATAACAGTCCATAGTGACTAGCAAAGAATAGCATGATGCCCTGTTTTGGAGGGGTTGGTGTAATTGTCCATGATAGGCTGTACAACCATATTAGTCGTGCAGTCTATTTAACAGCCTGATGTTCTGGGGAAGAAGCTGTTATGCAGTCTGGTTGTTTTTGACAGAATGCTTCTGAACTTGTGGTTTCTGGTGGCTGGAACAGGCTGTGGCTCGGGTGGCTTAGAATCAAAGGATGATCTTCTTTGCCTTCCCGTGGCACCTGGTGTTGTACGTGTTCTCCAGTGAGGGCAGAGAGGACCTGACGACGTGTTCAGCAGTGCCTTTTGGTCAGCTATCTTTGAGGACAGACGTCCTGTCCACAATAAGCAGTATTATACGTGTTTGCAGGTTTTTATTGAAATATATCTGTATAGATTTAAAATCACATGAAGGAAGCACAATGGTCTCCCTCAGAGCCTCTTTTGACAGCCCAAAACATACCTATATTATACCTTTAATATAGCATCCACGCGTAAAAACATTAACAATATAGAGCTGATAAAATCTGAAACAGAGGTGTTATAAAACTAATTTAATTCTAGCCTTTCCTCTGCTCGTCCGTGATCAGAGCGCAGATTCAACCAAAAGTGAATTGATTTATGGTAATGCTGGGGGTGAATTGGCTCTGCACGGTGTAAACATCCTGTCTTTGCATAATGAAACAAATGAAAAGGCCCCAGCCAGCCGCCGCCGTCCCACTGAGAAAGAGAGAGGCGGAGAACAGAGCCAGGCTGAGCCTGGTGTGGTGGTCACATGTAAACATTCCTGGTGAGCCTGACCTCCATGACCCTGCAGGCTGTTTCAGAGCACAGAGCTCATATGACAGAGGTGGGAGGGACTGAGACTGCATGAAAAAGAGAAGTGTGCAAAGCCTCGGTGTAAATCCCTGATAGATAAACACCTTCTGTCCTAACAGTGAAAACTGGAAAAAAATAAAAGGACATTAATACAGAAAAAAACAGTCAGGTTTTAGGCTATAATTAGCTTGGAGTTATAGGACAGATAAGAATATGTTTCTTTTTTCTCCCATTTTTCCCCCCTCTCAATTGGTCTTGTCCAATTTCAAACTATCCCTGCCTTGTAGGCAGCTCTGCAACTCACTGGACAGATACGGAATGGTCAGGGGCGCTCACATGGTTAACCCAACCACATGTCGCCGAGCATGGCGATTCTTTTCACACTGCTCATCCAACATGAAAACCTTTAGTCAGAGCATGTGTGAGATGATTTCACTCACCAACTATACTTCTGTGATTGAACTTATAGCACCTGATCTGCACACAACTGGACAGCGACATGGCAAGGTAGGTAATCCAACTTATTTGTCCCAAGTCCCAGGCAGTGCTATGCCAATTTGCGCTGCCTTGTGCTGGAGGTCTGGGCAAAGTCGGAGAAACCATAGGCTCAAACCACTGACCATCATGATGTGGTTTGTTTGCTATGTTTTGACTCGTTTACAAATGACGGCTGCTCAATCAATTACTTCAGCATTTGTATAAAGTACTTTTATACAGGTACTCTAGATCAAAGGATGTCTGAGGGGATGTAATGGATATACCAAAAAAGTATTAAAAAACATAATTTAAAACAAAATTTATTATACACCGACACATTGATTATTACTTTTTATTATGTTGTGCTTAATAAAAATGATGCCATTAAAAATGAAGCAATTAGATCCAGAAACTGTTGCTAGAGCTGATTCTTAGTCGTAGCTGACACAAAGCAGCATCTTTTCTCATTACAACTATATAAAATTGGCATGTTTATCCACATTGTAATTAAAGCTGACTGAATGTGTTTTTTTAAATGCTGACATTTTATAACCAACACAAACTGGCACTAATTTTCCCAGCTTCAACATTTTCTAGTGACACACAAGGGTGAGTGAGGTTATAAACAAAAACATGTGTGCAATCAAAACAGTCCAAGTTCATTAATATATATATATTTTTTGGTTTAAATATAAGTGAATATACTATAACATTTGTCAACTGTACAGTGAGCAATATTGTCTGTATAAAATAACATAAGGAATGAGATGAATGGTAATGTGGTATATAGTGTGCTTCATTGATGATTCAAAGGAAGGATGCAAAATTACAACAATTTAAAATAAATGTTGTTACTACTTTTTGCAGCCTCCCATTTTCTAGTAATTTTATATGAGATATTGAAGCATTTCTGTGTACATATTTTTTCCAGCTCCTTGAGATCCTTTGGTCTGTGCCTATGGACTGCCCTCTTTAATAAAACCACAGGTTTCAATCGCATTCAAGTCTGGTGTCACATCCAGCCCACGGTGAGCTGGAATAGATATATAAGACTGAGATGGGCTCTTTGTGTGTGTATATATTAATATTCCATTTCTGTTTATTGTTATGTTGAGTGTTTCTGTTAATTACGCTATGTAACGCCTTCCTCTCTTGCACCTGGTACTGATTGGGGACTGAGTCGGTCTAATCACTTAACACGTTCAGCTTGTTGGCTCGGTCCCTATATCAGTCCAAGTGAACGAGAGGAGGGCACGGCTCATTAATATTACTGTCAGTGGTGATATGGGTTATGTGTATGCTGTTCCTGGGGAGGATTGAATCAAAGCCGTTCTAACATTTTGAGAAGTGAGTCCTTAAGTGTCTGTATTTTGCGCACGCTCTTTATGGAATCTGTGATAGCGTCCATGCCGCTTTAGAGCACGTTGTATGTAGATTCATATACTCGTTGTGCCAGTACTTAACGCGTACCCTGCGACATCTGTGTATTGCCTTCATCCTTCTCGGAGTATCGTTATTAAACATAAAGCAACCACCATCTACCTGTCGGTCTCTCTCCACACACACTACGTTACACCGTGACATCTGGAGACTTGCTATTTAAACACGTTGTGGTCAAATGGCAATGTCTTGGCAGGTTTCAATATGTGTATGAGGTCATTGTCTTTCTGAAGAATTCACTTGCAAACAAGTTTAGGTTCAGTGTCTTGACTCCTGACAGATGCAACCAGATTTTTGGCAATTCTCCAAATTAGGTCCTTGGATCCTTCTTTGTCCCATAAACCATTTTCCTCAAGGTGCATAAGCACAATATGCATTTGAATCCTCTACCAGACTGGTTCACCACACTTCTGCTTGTTTTACTTCTTGATTATAGCATTTTTGTTGTAAATGCTATATGTTATAAGGCTGTCAACTGCCGCGCATTGGCCATGATACACACGCAACTGATGCATATCTCACGCTACACCTTTTATTTCTCACATACAAATTCACAGTGAAAACATTGCTTGATCAGATGGCCATACGTCAATTTCCCATTGGTGAAAGCGATCCATTTCACTTGATCGATCCCATCAAACCCAGCTATATTCAAAAGTTGGCAGCCCTGGTTTTACTTGTTCACAGTGTCAGATTTGTAAGGCCAACAAACATTTGTCTCTTTTCTTTTCTTTGCCTTTAATAGATAATAGATTAAATAATAAATTACAAATTGGTTTAATAAGCATGTTACCTCATTTCTATACTCAAGTAATGGGAAGCCACATAATGCAACAATACAATTTCTTAGGATGAAGATGTACTTAAAAAACCTATATATTACTTTTTATATTTATATTTTTGTCTCTCACCAATGAAATCGCAGTGAAGATAAGAGAACAGTCTCTGTTTGTTCAGTCGCATGTACAGTTGTAATCAAAATTATTTAATCCCCATTGCAAATCAGGTTTATTGTCAAAATGTACAGAATTGTAGCTGTTTGCAATGAACAAATCAAACAAAACCAATTGAAATAGCTATGGGAAGTGGTTTCCCATAATTGAATTGCAAATACAACTGATAATGACATCTCCAGTTGCAAAATGATTGCCCTTCATGGCAAGCACCTTTAGTACTTAGTAGAGCACCCTTCTATTACTTAGTATAGCACCCCTTTGCTGTTATGACATGCTGCAAACGAGATGCCTACCCAGACACTCGCTTCTGGCAGCGTTCCTAAGGAATCTTAGCTCATTCCTCATGAGCAATGGCCTTCAGTTCAGTAATATTCTTGGTATTGCATGCTGAAAATACCTTCTTCAAATTCCACCAGGAATTTTCTATGGGGTTTAAATCTGGTAAATGTGTGCCACTGTAGAATCTTCTAGGGCTTCTTCTGTAACAAATCCTTGGTGAAATTTGAGATATGATTATGATCAAACCTGTTGGAAGGTTCAATGACGCCCAAGCTTCAGTTTCCTCACAGATGGCATGATTTTCTCCTAGGATTTCCTGTTACTTCAAGGAATCCATCTTGCATCCACATGCTGCAGGTTTCCTGTGTCGGAGGAGGCAAAGCAGCCCCAGAGCATCACAGAACCACCACAATGCTTGACTGTGGGCATCCAGAACTGGAGCACTACACAACAATGCCTTGGCAGCCTCAAAAGCTTTGATAGCATCCTTTTTCTGCCTCCTCCAGGTAGTGTAACCACAGTTCCCTTAACTTTGAACTTGTACACTATGGCCCTCATTTATCAAACATGCATAGAAGCCAGTGTAGATCTGAGTTCAGAAATCATCTTACGACGAGACTCACGTGTGATTTACAAAACATTCGTATTACTCCAATTCCAGCGTACGAATGAGGGGGTGATGATAAATCAGACGGTTGAAAACAATCGTAATTTAAATATCACACCCACATATATGCACAGATTAGAGGCCTCGCTCTTAGAATTTACAACATGGATAAGCGAAATCCGACAAAGAAAATAAATTTCTCTGAGATAAAAAGAGACGCTCAGGTCTAAGGTGCAGGCCAACCGCTTGGTTGTAATTGGAAGTTTAAAATCAGGCATCGATTGTTAAAGGAAAATGCAGTGTTGACTGGGGTTGCTGCTACAGTCATTGAAAGCTATTAACGACAACCTGAAGTGCATTTCAAATAAATGAATTATTTTCACTAAACCTTCCATGTTGTCACGTACAGCCCTGTGTGGGGTGTTAGGAAGAGTTGTCATGGACTCATTATTATAGTGTTTAGTTTTGTTAGTTTACTCTCCTGTGTTTATATGTATGTTTTGGTTTTTATTCAGTGCTGTGCATGGTGTTTTAGTTCTCCCTTTAAAGTCTGTTTCACGATGTCCCTACTGTCTGTGTGCTTGTTCTGTGTTCACCTGGTAGTGGTTTCTCCCCTGTGTGTTTTGTTTTGGTTTGTTTTCCCGCTCTTTGTGTCACATGATCCCGTCACATGTTTTGGTCAGCCTATTGGTTCTGTTGTTTAGTCCACACCTGCATACCCTCCCCTCATTAGTATAGTATTTAGTTCTGTCTGTTTGTTTGTTCAGTGTGGTTCATTGTTTCTTTCCAGGTACGTGGTTGTTCTTGGTCCTTGTAGTAATGTCTTTAGGTTGTTCTTATGTTTGGGGTAGTGTTGGTCCTATGTTTTTCTTATAAGTTCAGTTCATGTGTTTAAAGTAAAGTTGTATCTTATGTGTGCTCGTTCTTTGTAGTATGTTTAGAAGGTCTGTTCATGTGTTTAGTGTAGTGTAATTTTAAACTTACCACAATGTTCACTCAAACAAGGAATGTTCATGTCATGTGTTTTATTGTCTATACATAGGTTAGTCTTAGGTCCTCATTTTGTTCTTATGTTTGTGTTTCTGTCCAGTTCTTCGGACAGTTCATGCTTGTTCAAATAAAAGTATATGTTTGCTGAAGACGCGCCTGCCTCCCTTTCTATAATGGATTGTGACACACATCTTAAAATACACAACGTATTTTTTAAGTAGGGTGAAGTCAGCTAATTGGGCCATCAGATAAAATGGGCCAAATATTGTTGAAGCGTCATCTATTTTAATATCTTTACAGCATCACTGATCTTGCATTGTTGCTTCAACACTTGTGGACTTGTAATAAGTGTTTTGATTGGTCTACGTTTTCTATGCAGGCAGGGCAGAAAAATTACATTTCATCTCATGCAAAGCTTATTTGATGGTATTATAAGCCCTTTACCAATAAGTGGCCTATTTTAGCTGACTTCACCCTAGCTTTCTTACACAAGATAGCACTTACTATATTAGAAGCTCATAATAAGATCCTGTCTCCTTCGTAGAGCCCTCAATGGTGGCTGTTGTGGCCACTGATATTCATTGAATGGCACCGATCTCCAGCGCAATATCGTGGAGAACCCTGCATGCCATAATTATGTTGCAGGCCTGCTCTGGTGTGTATAGCAATCCCCCCACCCCACCCCGCTTACCCAAGACAGTGCCACCTGCCCTTGAGCAAACCGATCACTTCACTGTGGTTCGTGTGCGTGTGTGCGCACTGTTGAACCTGCGCTTTTGCTTGTTTGGGGATTTGCAAGCGGTGTTATAAGGTACTCAGTCAGGGCATAACCTTTGTCTCCAAGAGGAATCACATCTATCCATTTCACCAAAAAACTATGTAGAACTATCATAATAATTGTACGAGGGCGTAACTCACAGAGGAGATGACTCCAGGCATGCAGTGCGCCCTCCTGTAGCCTTGTTCCAATGCTGCAGTTTAAAAAATAGAGTCACGCGTCCCACCCGGCCACCATATTCAGAACAAACATCCTGGCATCACATATGATCTGAATGTTGATTGAATTAACGTTTTTGCGATTGATAAATGCGTAATCATTCATGGATGGTGGCTACAGACGCAGTACAATCAATCGCCCGATTCGCCCTAATCACATTTGGAAACCCAGCAATCTCATAAAATTGTCTTTTAATCATAGTTTGAATATACCAGAAAGGAACTTCATATACCAAAACTGCTGGCATACTTCGACTATTGTTGGCTATGATATACCAGACCTGTCCCCGATCTCCCGCTGAAAGGTCCCGGTGTAGAGAGTGCGCATTAAGGTCCTCTAACAGAGCCAGATCTGCCATCGCTTTGACTTCAGGACTGCCAAAGCGCTTGTTTAAATTGGCGACTGAATAAACATTTCACCAATCACATACAATTTATATATTTATTTATTTCTTATTTGATTTAAATTGTTGTTTGCCTCATTTAAGCCCTCATGTTCTAGGCCACCTCGAAATGAAAGGGAAAAAAATATACCACTTAATAGCAATGTGGTGTATACAATTAATTTAGAATTCTGAAATGTAACTTGCAATATGGGGTAGTTGTGATGCACACACATTCATCAATGATCGCTGGTTCAACAATTCACTGAACCAGATGGTTATACCATGAACACCGCTAGTCACACTGGAGAACTTGCGTACACGAGGTCAGACCAGACGTGAAATTTTATCGCAGCCTATGCTCACGTTCAAATTGATAAATCCCTTGCTTTGCGTAGCAATTGGTGTACGCCCGTCGTATGCCTGTTTTAGGTTGTACGCACGTTTACATAAAGAGCCTATGTCTCTGGGAACATTCAGTGCCTTTGCTATCTTTTAATATCTTGTTCCTTGTTGGTGAGGGGTTATGATCTCTTAACTTTTTGGATCATTCTTTTGATTTGACACTTAACAAACCTCTAGCCAGTTCAGGTATTTCATGTGTTTCTACTCAAGCACACCTTGTGCAACTAATGAAGCCATTGATTAGTTGCATAATTTGTGCTGAACCAATACCTGTTTTGCATATTTGTGTAGAGGTGAGGGATTTGATTCAGGGGGTTGAATAATTTTGAGATTGGAGAAGTCATAATGAGTTGCATTTTCAGTTGATTTTGGGGAAACCATTTGAATCATTCGTTGTGTCGAGCTATTTCAATTGCTTTTGTTTGATTTGTTTATTGCAAACAGCTGAAAGTAATAACATTTTGACAATAATCCCGATTTGCAATGCGGGTTGAATAATTTTGATTACAACTGTATATCCCACTGGGGCTATACATTATAAATAAAATGTATTGTGCCTACTCATTTAAAACAAAAATGTAGTCTAATTCTAAATAACTGTATAAATCAAGATGATCTAAAGGCATTTCCTGATGAATATCAAAAGTGTGGGATAACAATTTTAGTAATTTTTAGTCTATGTTTAATTATTATAAACCCAGTGCTTCGAAGCGGAATGGTTAATACCTTACGTATATGAGATTAAGAAAATCTATTAGACATGTTAATTTGGTCATATACCACTCCCTTTTGAACATATAATTTAATTATATTTGCTCGACACTGTGCCTTTCAACTGAACTGTGTTCTAACCCTTTGGGAAACTATTAGAATGAAGTGTTTCGGTCATTGCTGAGTGTCCAGATGCTGCAGCCATCAGGAAGCACTCAGAGGGTAAGCAATGGCTGGAGTCACCCCGAATTGGGACACAAAATGCTTTGGTGAGCTGATCCCTCTTATTCTAACGATTTTCACCTACTTATTCCCCTTCATATATAAAAGCAGATAAATTGCTACAACCAAGTTCCACTTTGTCAGCTTAAGATAAAGGGCGCACAAGTATCCTCCTCATATTTATCCCTGATGTGCAGCAGAGTACATTTTAACCTGCACCCAACATTAACACCTAGTTGAACTGCTCAGTAAGACCCTACAGTACATAGGTAACAGTGGAGTCCGGTAAAACTTGATTGAATAGGAGGGGCTCATATTAATGTCTGGAGTGGAGTAAATTGCACAGAGTTAAACCCAGTGTTTAGCTTATCCTCCTAAGGTTCACTGGCTAATAGGTTAATTCAGTACAATAATGGTTGTGTGTGACAACATGCACACAATTCTTTTATACAGTTATCATGAAAAATATAGTAACTACAGCAGTTGAAAATTTATATTGATAATTTGTGTTAGACTTCCACTTGGGGTGTGAACTTCCTGTTTAATATATGGAATAATTTGGAATTGTTGATTTTTTTACACTTTATTTTTTTTATTTAAACTTTATTTAACCAGGTGGGCACGTTGAGAACAATTTCTCATTTACAACGGCGACCTGGCCAAGATAAAGCAAAAAGGTGCAAGTACAGACAGTGTTACACGTGAATACAAATACACAAGAATTACACAAAGGGTAGAGTAAGGAATAAAGACAAAAAAATACAGTCAAAATTGAACAAGGTAGATGTAAGTACATGTACAATTAGTGCAAAGAAATCAGAGATTCAGAGGTAGATTTAATTATTATACAGAGTGGCAGGCAAATACAATGAATAAGTTAACACTAGTATGACTGTGCAAAAGGTAACAGTGCAAATAACAGTTGGTGAATAATATATTTAAAAATATATATAATACTGTTCAAGTCAGTATATACAAAGGTGCTTATTTGGCAAAATGGTAAAGTACTGGATCAGATAGGGAAAAAACTACTGTACACAATAAATTATGAAGACATTGTAAAAAGCAGCACTGAAGACTGAAAGGGAATGTAATGACTTGTTTGGTGAAAAATTTCTACAATATGGATTAGGAAAAAACTGAGATGACAGTATTGAAGTCCTGTAGATCTGGGAATACTTTAAGAAATTAAGTCAGAAGTTGTGAGATGCAGGTGCAATGATGGTGAATTTATTATTACTATTTTGCTGGAGCTTTGGCAATAGATTTTCATAGTACAAACAATAACTTCTGCATCTCTTGTGCATGTAAGAAAAACTTACATTAAAAAAACATAAATGAATGCTAGTATTGCTACAGGCTAAGAGTCTGTAAGCCTTTTTCTCCACTCCCAGTTTGTCATGTCTAATTCCCTTTTAAGCAAGTGTGGGATGGTCGAAGAACAATAACATGCTTCCTCCATGCGTGTGTTGCCAAGCTAACCTGTTCTTGTCTCACTGCTTGTTCAAAACATAAGCCTTAAATTGATATTGTACCTGCGTGGGAGGTTCCACATTCATCATCTATTCAACCGCGATTGAATTCAAAAGCGCAAAAAATGTGGTTTGAGTTGTGTCTGACTACCTACCTATCCACCCTGGTCAGCGCTGTAACAATTTGGTTCGTCCCATGCTGACCATCCGGGCATCGTCAGAATGCCGCGACCAGGACACAAACCCTGTCCACCATGAAATAGTTGTACTCTGACGCACCTTTAAATCCACACTTTTGATGTTGGCAACATACTGTACAGTAGGATCACTATTTCTACCCTGGGCAAACTCATGGAGAAGCAGAAAAGCTTTCTATAAAATGGAGAGTGATGTGGCAGGATAGATAATCTGATTTATCTAACCCAAATCCCGGGCAGCAGTGCTATGCCAGTTTGCGCTGCCTCATGCAGAAGGTCCGGGGAAAGTCAGAAAACCAATAGTCAGGGGTGACTATCATGACATAGACTGTCCTGCAATGCAGTGACTTCTCCCACTATGCCACGCGGACCCCCCAACCAAAGTTAATACACTTATATGCCCTAAAGGTTTGGGCTAAGCCCCTTAGTTCCAGTGAAGGGTCATCTCAATGCCACAGCTTACAAAGATATATTTGTGGCAACCGATTCCTGTTCCAGCATGATTGTGCCCCTGTGCACAAAGCAGGGTCCCTAAAGACATGGTTCGATGAGTTGAGTGTGAAGGAACTCGAGTGGCTTGCACATAGCCTTGGCCTCAACCGCACTGACACCTTTGGGATGAATTGGAATGCCAATGCAAGCCAGGCCTTCTCGTCCAACAGCAGTGCCTGACCCTTACAAATGCTCTTTTGGCTGAAGGGTTACAATTTCCCACAGACACCTTCTAAAATCTTGTGGAAAGCCTCTTCAGAAGGGGGACAGCTGTTATAGCTGCAAAGGTGCAGCCAACTCCATATTAATCAGTTTTGGAAATCAGTGCAATAAGACTGTCTTAGTTTTACTGGATAAATTGCCAACTAATAATTTATCATCCTTTCCAAGGGCCTAGGTGGATTGACAGAAACAAGGCCATAGGTCAGAATCCCCCATCGTCTATCTCTAACTGGAGACTGATATAAGGGACATCATTTCTTTAGAAAGAACCCAAATAGACATGGTGCTGGGTATGCAGGAATATCCAAAGTTGCATTTCTTTCAAACACGGTGCAGTGTCCATGATGCAGTGTAGAGTTGAGACAAAGCAAAAGGTGGAGATAAAACAAACATAGTTTCATTCCTGAAAAGTACTTACTAAATCAACATTCAGACTAACAGGGAAACAATACCGGACAACCTGACAACATACAAACACTGCTTAAATAGACAAATAATGAGTCACGGTTGTCAGCTGTGAAATCAATCAGGGAATCTATTGGACTATGTAAAACAGATGATTGAGTCATATGACCTGAGGCGTGAAACTAAACATAAACAAAGGACACACAGGAGAGAAATCAAACACCATTACACTGAGAAGACAACACATAGAGGGGAAAAACAGTCCTCAATATTCCCCTGAGGGTGGGCCCATGACAATGTTGGTGTAGTTTAGTACTTTTAGATATTTTGAGTGATTTCATTATTGTTTGGTTTACAATGAACTGTCCGGTCCTCAAAACCTCTTATAGTTGCCCTCACAGAAAAAAACTAAAATATGTCAGGGGAGACCTAAAATATTTAATAAGAAAATATACATTATGTATGTAGGCTAAAGACTCTTTTAGATGTAAAATATAAGTTAGTATGTAGCACTTTACCCAAACTAAACATTGCTCTTATATTTTTGTCAAGAGAACCTTCATGTTTACCACAGCTCATTATTTTTGTCTTTAGTGTGCCTTTTACAGCTTGTTTTGTGGCCTAAAACATTACAGATTTATGCATCACTAGACCTGTCGCAGTGATTTATTACCAAGGGACTGTAATCTTCTATTTTGTGCACTGGATATGAATTTCACCGGTGTGTTGGTACACAACTTCTAACAGCCTACCTGTAGGTTGCTAATGGCCTGGTACTCAGCACCCAGTTGCTTCTGTAACCACTTTGACATCAACGCAAATGCTGTCAAAGAAATCACCTCAAACACTGAATGTTTGAATTTGAAGAGAATGCCACATCAGGATAGTCTAATCAATTGGGGTCCATCTGAAAACAGTTAAACTGAGTTGATACTGTCATGAGTGGGTTTGTCATGAATCTGGACTCAAAAGAATGAAATGAACAGTAGTGTCTAATAAGTTGACTAATTTAAATAATTCACATAGATGTCATATGCACTACACCCCTAAGCATTATGGATAGCACTATGTTATTTATGAGCCAGGCAAAAATGCAGAACATAATGATTTTGCAATTATTATGTAGTAACTATTTATACAATAGCTTATCCATAATATTGTATATGCCAGAAAAAAATGTTTTAGATTATAACAGCTTTATGCACATTGTAATTTATTTACTCTTGGGAAAAAATTGAGACCAATGCCTGGTTCATAGATTGTGCAGGGCAGGTTACAGTCTAGTAGGTCTGTTTTGTATTTTAATATTATTGAATACTGTCGGTTGACATCACAGATTGTCTCAACCCCATGCATTTGTGACTCTATCCTTCGTGGAGCCTTTCCTGAAAACATTTAACTTGATTTTCTATATTCTGGCTACTGTCTCTTTGTAAATGTATAGTATCTTGGAGAGCATGGTTGATATATATTGTTTAAATGAAAGATCACCTGCCATGCAGGAAGAAACAACAGCTGCTTAAGTGAAATAGGTTTTCTTACAAGCCCATAGCATATATTTTTATCCACAGTACAATCCTGTGCGAATGCAGATTTTTAATTTGTTGTTGCAACTACCAGGCTTCTTTAATTAAATGTAATACTATAGGCAGGTGAGCATCTAGCCTTTCTTACATGATTAGAAAAAGATCAGAGGAAAATGTATCTCTGTTTGCTAATCAAGTGCATATGGAGGAGACTTGGTTTGTCCAGCCCAGCTTCTGCCCAGCTGTCCAATAATGTCACATTCAAAATCAAGACAAGCATTAGAGTGCAATGTTGTGATGATTTTCATATAATTAAACGGGAATTTAACTTATTAGGCTTTCTTTCCCTGCACTGAATAAGAACAAATCATCATAAAAATATGTCTATGTTAATTCATCAAGATTGCATTACATAAATTAAAAAAATTATATATATATATGATACTCTGTCAAATAACAAGTAGACGGAGTCAGGCGCAGGAGACAGGTCTTTCTTTAATAGTCCACACTGGACAAAGGAACTATAACAAAATCCTTGCAAAAACCAAACAGACATGCAGCGACGTAGCTTCAGGGATAATGTGTAACAACCAACACTTGAGTGAAAACAAACTGGGCCTTAAATACCCATATAACGAGCTGAA
>JACXGM010018645.1:5362-18960 GCA_016801145.1 Umbra pygmaea | reverse complement strand
ACCGTTCCACCCCTAGTCCTAACATATCTTTACCGTTCCACCCCTAGTGCTTACATATCTTTACTGTTCCACCCCTAGTGCTTACATATCTTCACTGTTCCACCCCTAGTGCTTACATATCTTCACTGTTCCACCCCTAGTGCTTACATATCTTCACTGTTCCACCCCTAGTGCTTACATATCTTCACTGTTCCACCCCTAGTCTACTGTCTACCTGGTAAGAGGCTGGAGTGTTTTTCTGTGTGTGGGCATTCTATGGTTTTGGCGTCTTATGCTGGCCACACACTACAGGAGTTTTAAAATCCTAACCGATTTTGAAATCTCGTTGCAGCACAAACTTAAAAAAAATCTTTACAGATTTTCTTCCCTCAAATCTTAAACATGCTCACACTACAAGATTTGAAAATCGTGGCGCATCACACACTACACAATGTTATTAAGATTATCGTGTCAGAGGGGCGCCTCAGGTGATCTATGCAGCAGCTCAAAAGCAGATATAAACAAAATGAATACTGAAAAATTATTTTATACAGGGTTTGCAAATGTTTATCCATCCATCTATTAACAAAGTACTGCCATAACAATTACAATGTATTGTTTTACAATATTGCTCTGTATTGTAAATGTCCACCTTTTACCAAGAGTGCTTAATGCGTTTTATATATTGTTGCACTTCTGGATTGGGGAACTTCCATTCAAAAGAAGTGACACTAATCATATCAAATAATAAGGTAGTGCTACAAATAAGTTTTATTCATAGTGAAAACTAAATGAGATGTTCCTCTATCTCTGAAGTCCAATGAATCAGTGTTGCAAGCTTCACGTTGCCATTTGGAAATGTCTGTCACTACCGTCTTGTCGTAAATTTGTTTCCTATTGGCTATTGCAACAGTACTGTCATAATCACAATCTTACTCATACCGATAAATATCAAACATGTTTGATATGATCGCGGCGTGCCCGATTTGTGTGAGAGCAGATCGGGAGGTGTAAGATTCGATCTGTGAACAACTCACATTACCAGATAATCTGCACTAAAAATATGCACCGATCGAGGTCCTCTACAAGATTTTTTCTCAGATTCTCGGGAGGTGAAAATCGGGCATAAATCGGCCTAAAACACCTGTAGTGTGTGGCCAGCGTTAGGGAATGTTCCCAGCACTCAAATGTTGTTCTGCTTTGCATCTTTGTAACTCTGACTCTAGAATGTGTTGTGGCAGGATTTAGAATGTTTAAGTGTTCTCTCCTCTATAGCACTGGTGGAGGCCTGCAAGGAAAGACACAGTCTGGTCCAGTCGCTAAGCAACCTACTACCGGTCAGGATGGCAACGGCCATGATGCTCCCCTACACACTTCCATTAGAGTCTGCTTTGTCCATGACTGTCAGGTAACTTATATCGTATACCCTACACTATGCACTCTATAACCTATAACATGCACCCTACACTATGCACCCTACACACTTCCATTAGTCTGCTTTGTCCATGACTGTCAGGTAACTTATACCCTACACTATGCACTCTATAACCTATAACATGCACCCTACACTATGCACCCTACACACTTCAACTAGAGTCTGCTATGTCCATGACTGTCAGGTAACTTATACCCTATACCCTACACTATGCACTCTATAACCTATAACATGCACCCTACACTATGCACCATATACCCTACACCATGGATCCTACACCCTAAAACCTACACCATACACCCTACTCTCTACAATCTGCACATTAGACCCTACACCCTGCACAATGCACTTTGCAACCTACACCATATACACTATACCCATCCATCCATCCATCTTCATCCGCTTATCCGAGATCGGGTCGCGGGGGCAGCAGCTCCAGCAGGGGACCCCAAACGTCCTTTTCTCATTCTTTCGGTCATGACCCAGCCTTCATGACCATAGGTGAGGGTAGGAACAAAAACTGCCCGGTAGATTGAGAGATACACTATACCCTACTACCTAAAACCTACGACCTTCACCCTAAACCATACACCCTACAAATAGCACACTACACCCTACACAATATGCCCTATACCCTATAACCTACACGCTGCTTCCTGCACAATGCAACCTATAGACTTCACCCTATACCCTACAACATGCACCCTCCACCTGGCACAATGCGCCCTACACCTTATACACTACACCCTATATACTACACGATTTACACTACACCCTATACACTACACCGTATAGCCCCTACACTACACATTATACGCTTCACCCTATAAACAACACTCTATGGCCTATACACTACACCGTACACACTACACAATATAATGTACACTACACCCTATACACTACACCATATGAACTACACCCTATAGCCTATACACTACACCATATACACTACATGATATACACTACACCCTATACAGTACACCATATAAACTACACACCTATAGCCTATACACTACACCCAATACACTACACGATATACACTACACCCTATACACTACACCATATAAACTACACCCTATAGCCTATACACTACACCCAATACACTACACGATATACACTACACCCTATACACTACAAACATATGAACTACACCCTATAGCCTATACAATACACCATATGCACTACATGATATACACTACACCCTATACACTAAACCATATAAACTACACCCTATAGTAGGCCTGCACGATTCGGGGAAAAATATGAATCGCAATTTTTTTTGCTTTGAATTGATATCACGATTCTCTGCCACGATTTTTTTCTCACAAAATGTAATGTTTATGAGCTAGAGATGGGCCTATACTAGAAAGGGAATAGTAGCCTACTGTCCAAAGTCGTTTATTGATAGAAAACAGTTGTATTGCTCAACCATGTCGATTGGAACAACAATACCAACGAACTGTTAAATTTGATTCACGTAAATGTTTCAATTGAAATGTAGCTTTATTACAGCACTATGTATATATTTCCTATTGATGATAACGACAAGTCTACTTCCTCTTTCAGAGACCAGCTTATAAAGCTGTACAACTGTATTTATTGCTATTTAAAAAAAAAAAGAAAAGCGATTTAAATGGGATAATGCCTCCCTGCAATATGAGGTGATTTGTTGCACATAATATCACCACCTAAAATGCATAATCATTCTACAGACGGAGCCACGCGTTCTAATTATTGAAAAACACTGAATCACAACTCTATTTTCCTCATAGCAATTCTCCAGTACAGTTCAAATGGCGAAATCCGAAATCACTTTTTTCATTGTTATTTTCATGTAGCCTAATATTTGCAAAATTATAGGTGCATATATTAGAATCCTCAAGAAAAACGCGCACATTTAAGTACAGGACTGAACGAAGGCTGTAATTTATTAGGCTAGTCACTGCATACTGTAGCGTCGCACAAATTAATAAACCTTCCGGAATGAAAGACATTTCGGTTTGCAACACTTCTGGATGAACAAAATAGCTCCATACTGCAAAATAGTGGAAGTTCTGACATAATATCGTTAAGTAATATAACTTAAAGGAAATACGATGTAGGTTGTAGCCTGTTTATATTTCGTTCAATAGATTGATAGTACAAATATAATTGTGTACCGATTATAATAAAACAAAATACCTTAACATAATATTATATGATTAGGTTATTATCCCTGTTTGGAGAAAGTTACATCGAACAGACATTCTCATCGTACACAATGCAGATATTGCATTCACTTTCACAAACGTATTTCTCTAATTTTAGCTCATTTGGGAAGGACACGTAAACTATTGACATTTGTAATATATATTACACATTCTTGACCGGCAATATTTGGTGTTCTTCTGGATATGTAGGAACATTTACCTCTATATTTGTATTGGCTGCTGATCAACATCGAATATGTAGCAGATTATAGGTCAAAACATAGATTCTTTTTGGCACGTATAGCACATTGAGCATCACCACAAGCCTGAAAACATAGAGGCTTCAATGAATTAAGAAAAGAAAGTACACACTGGCCATTTAAGCACAGTAGGCAACCAAAAATAGTGACATATAACACATTGAACAAAATTTGTCCCTGATTTTTTTTTAAAATTTAAATCGAAGTCATTTAAAATTCAAATCGGGAACAGGGGTGAATCAAGATCGCAATTTTATAACGATTAATCGTGCAGGCCTAGTATATGGCCAACATACCATATCTAAGTGCAGTTTTTAAGGTCAGACCCCTGAGATGCCTTAAGCAGAAAAGTAGCAAATTCGTTTTTTTTAGAGCTATTACTTACATCTGAATCTCTTCTTACACTTGATAGCCGGCTCAGACTGGGACTCCCTCACCAGTTGAGCGTGCATTACATCACTCTCCCAAGTTTTATTGAACTGATCGTATTCACTCACCGACTCCTTCCAGAAATATTCCTCGATGACCTCAGTGAATCACCTGCTGTTGCTGCAACAGCAGCAGATGTCCAGTTAATGCCAAATTATAGCAGAGGGCCCATGTGTTTAGACTTAATGTTGTTCCTGGACTGTGTCATCAGCTAAAAGGTAGGAGAGACTGGGTGAAAACAAAGCTAGAACTAGCAGTGTTGTGTTTGACAATTATCAATTTGCCATGGAAATTTGACCTAGTTTATCCTTCTCAATTTGAATTACGGTAGTTTCCTTTCTGGTGTTTTTAAGCAGTAAGGACAGAAGGATGTTGTGTACTGAATAGAAACATTCAGTGTGGTAAATGGCCACAAATGTGATGATTTTAGATGAGGGAGGATCAGTCCAGCTAGCTAACTGATAATAATTGGGATGCTAATGAAAAACAGTATTAAAACAAAATGTAAAACAAAATGTAACGTTACTTACTGGAACTGAACTGACAACTCCTTTGAGTGTCTTGTCGTACAACCAAATGCCATAGCCACGTCCTAAACGCCCCTTTGCTTTATCACTGATTTTAAAATCAAACATAATTCTAAAAATAAACATCACTATGTATTGCAGAAGGCTTAAATCTAGCGATTGAGACCACATACTCATTATGAAAATGTTTACTTAGGTGATAAATCAAGTGAGAAGTGTCTCATTCTCATAGACTATTACAGAAACGGAGCTCCTTTGCAACCAGTTAAATTGCCCCCAGCTGGAATTCAGATAGAATGCAGGTTTAAGGCACTTCCGCATTTGCGTCACTTTGCCAAACCGGATGCTCGCCCACTGATTCTATCAAAAGATCTGATATACACTTTTACAATTATTTTTCAGCCAGTTAGCATTCCGGGCTAATCTACCCTATTTATTATTGAAGCATATAGTACCTGTTGCTCTTTACTCTTTTCCTAGTAGCACCCCTCCACAATAGTATACTTATTCATTAAGATGGAAGGGGTGTGTACCGGTATTATAAATAACCAATGCAATTCGGCATGTCTGTGTGTCTGTGTGTCTGCATAACATGGCTGTTAACCAGTCAGGATTTCATCCTCAAACCACTCATTTTCATAATACCAAACGTACTAGATGGTTTCACATTCAAGCTCAATCTTTGCCGCACTACAAAGGTAGATGTTGCTTGTCCGTTGGCCAGTAACTCGAGATTTCAAGTCTTTGTTCATGTTGCGCCAACTCAACATCGAGAAATTTGTTTTTATTGCTACTCAACTAGTGGCCTCAGTCATTTCGCTCAGTGGAGATGGCTGTGAGGTATCTTGCTTGAGGGCAGGTTAGTTCTGGACAATATGTAATAAATACCCTGTTGAACTCCTTGCAGTAAGTTTTGTCAACTCTCATTTCTCAAACCTATTTTGAATTAGGGGGATCAACTCTCAGATTTTCTGAGGGACTCTCGTTGCGGCAGTAGGTTGGTGTTGAAATGTGTTCCCCTGGGCCGGCTTATAACGGGATAACTGTCAGTCTGTGTTAGCGCTGCCTGCTTTGCTTCCAGCTGATAGCCATCCACCAAATCCTTGACCCATACTCATGTCCTTCAGAGAGACGTGTGTGTGTGTGTGTGTGTTCTATGTGTTTAACATGTTGTGTTTGCACTGTCATACTTGGGGGTGTCAGATGGCTCAGTGGTTAGGGAGTCAGACTTGTCGGAAGATTGCCAGTTTACATCCCGACTGTGCCAAATGTCATTGTGGCCTTAAGCAAACCACTTCACCCTAAATTCCTGTCCCTGTACTTACTGGAAGTCGTTCTGGATAAGAATGTCTGCTAAAAGGGTTAAATATCAAATGTAATACTTTTCTTGGCCAGGTTGCCATTGCAAATTAGAATCTGTTCTCAAAGGTGAAATTGAAAATTTAATGTTTGTGTGTTCTTACATATATGTCACTGGAATTTGCACAAGGAACCCGGAGCTGCAACCACAGTGACACCAAATATCAGGCCAGATAGCTGCTCACTCACACCTGACAGATGTTCTGGTAGTCTGTTCGTCTGATTCTGGTGACTCGGTTGTCCTCCCTGTGTGTGTGATGCCATCATGTTTGTAGTTGCCAGAGGGCAGCTGTGCTGTTGAAAGCTTTCCACTAACTGGTGTTTGTGTCCTACCAAGCAGCACGATAAGGGGCAGAATGCAGACTACAAGGGCCGAGCAGCAGCCAGCACTGAGCCACGTCTGGATGAGAGGATGCAGGGCCAAGGACAGGCTCACGGCACCAGACAGACAGCCCCCAGCAGGAGGACACAGAGGGAAGGTGAGCTGATGAAACGCACACACAAACGCTTGTTTCCTTAAGCTTGTGTGGACATTTTGCATCCAAAGCATAGTTCTGTTAAAGATCCTATCTTGTGGGATCCGCATTATGTAGCGGGCTAAGTCGCTGCATTGCATGGTCATGGGTTCGTGGTCATGGTGATGGGTTCATGGTGATGGGTTCATGGTCACGGATTCATGGTCGTGGTCATGGGTTCTCTGACTTTCCTTGTGCCTTTTGCATGAGGCAGCACAAAATTGGCATATTGCTGTCCGAGATTTAGGTTAGATAAATCAGATTATCTATTCTGCTATGTCGCTATCCAGCAACTCCTTGTGTTCAGATTGGGCACCTGTAAATTGAATTGCGGAACTTTAGTCGGTGAACGTAATCATCCCTTGCATGATCCGACTAAAGGCTTCCGTCTTGGGTGAACAGTCGAAAAGAATCGTCAGCTCTTGCGACATGTGGTTGGATGAACCATGTGCGCACTAATCGTCATCCCACCAATCTGTACAAGGAGTTGCGGAGCTGCCGACAAGGCAGGATTAGAGAGAATTGGGAAGGGAAAAATCACAAAAACAAAACCTTTATTGTGACAGAGATTAATGTAGCGGTCTAAGCTCTGGACCACACGTGCCCCTGCCAAGGGGGGTTCAAGCCCCAGCTCGTCTACTGTCTGCCATTCTTTTCTGTCTTCCGCCATATGCCTGTCTCCCTCTGATTTGTACTGTTCTGTAAATAAAATAATAACTCCTCCTAAACAATCTTTAAACATGTTCTAAAACCGTAAGCAGTGCTGTTCTGAATGTATTATAAATCCTCTTCTCTGTCCTTCAGCCATCCACATAGAGAACATTGTGTTGACAGGGATCTCGCGCATCAGGGCGGACAGGGAGTACACTTTTGAGGTACGTGCTCAGATCTCTCCACATCTTCACTCAACTCAACTTAAATTGTCTTGCAGTTTTATTTAAATGGCCGTGACCAGCCCATGACAGTAGTGCAGCCAGTAGTAAAGCCTCCCCTCAGCCAGAGGCCTCTGTGTTTCCTGTTTTTCCTGTGGTATTTGGCACTGGGAATTGAGGAACACAGGCCTTAAAGGTCATGACTCAGGAAGGGGAATAGTGGGAGGGTGCATTACAGGAGAGACTCACCCTCCCTCTCCTCCTGGAACGTCTCACATACTGACTCCTCCGACTCTTTGTCACACCTCCCCCAGTGTGAGGAAAGAAACGAAAGTGGTGTGATTTCCTTGGGTGAACGTGTGTGGGAAAAGAAGGAGGGAGAATGGAAAGGAGAACAACAAGAGCACAGCCCTTTTTTTTCCTCAAATGCACAATTCGCAGCTGAGTCGGGGCCAACGGCTGTGTGCCTTCCGCTCTGCTGTGACACGGCAGACCTGCCACTACGTTAATCACCCAGGGGATGGGATCCAGGCCAGCCAGTCGGCCCTGGTGCTGGGTGTGATTCCACCAACCCCCCCTTCGAGCCAGGATATGAATGAAAGCGAGATGCTCTCTCCGCTCTGTTAGCAGTAGCAGCAGTGGACCGCTAATGTGCGTCTGTTAGTTTTGCCTGGTGTGTTGGTCTGTCAGCTCATTTACACTAAGAGAGAGACAGTGAGAAAAGGTGTCTTTGCATCATGACGCTTCACTTTACATATATTACCTGATGAGCTGAGAATGGTTATGGGCTGAGAAAGAGGGATGTTTGCAAGCAGTAACTAGCTTGTGAATAGTGTCCATTATCCAGATCTCTTACCGAAGGCTAGCTTAGGTTGCCTTTTATAAAATATATTTGTCTACACAGAGCTGAATATTAGAAAGGGCGATTGGCCAAACTCTTCCTCCCACATCAATCACCCTCCAACATAGTCCATTTAAACATGCATTCTACAGTCTAACATAGCAATATTTATTATGGCTTTACATTCACTATCCGATATTTACAAACTCCACCGTTCTGATGGGAATGATTTAGCGGGTCTTACCCCAACCGCAGCCTGTCCCCTGGTTTGACGTGCTGGCTTACTGAACAAGGCCTGCAACTTGGACTTAAGTAGTGAGACCTGTTTGAAGTTGCCACTGCGGAACCCAAATAAACACTTTAGTAGTGTTTGTTTTTTTATTTTTTATTTTTCTCTTTACTCATCAGCTAAGCAGATGTTGATGCGTGTTATGATAACATTTTATGGGAGCAACTGCTCTGCTTTTGCATTTGTTTTATTTTTATATGTGACATATGGGTCAACTTCCTTTGATGGCTGATTTTCATGTTGTTGACTTGTCAGCGAGGGTGAATGTCCAGGGTAGCATTGAAAACGCTTGGCTGCCGTGTCTCCCCCCGCCGTGTCCTCATGTGTAAACAATCGCCCTACACTTTCCACTCAGAACGCTGTAGAGCAAGGCCACTGACCTTGAAACATCGCTGAAATTCAGCGCATTCGGCTGTTAGTTCATAATGCGTGCACGCAGGTGCCCGTGAGTGTGCAAGTGCATGGGTGGGTTCGTGCATGTGTGTGAACTGCCTTTCGTGCCAGCGCTCTCACATGTTTCTGCAACACGGAAACCAGCTAGCATTCACACTGGCTTGCCACTTTCAAAGCCTGTTGGCTGTGATGCGTTGCTGGGTCTTTGTTGATAACAGCTCCTAGGTTGCATCCTGGAAAATCCATAGCCACCCTCCACTATCTGTGAGGGGGAAATGCTGACTTCTAAGTCCTCAAAGCTATATGTAATGTATATAATATTGATGAGTTTGATGCCGCTATTGGCTGTTCGATGTCTTGACAGTGTCTTGAATATTGGTATTAAGAGCCAATCTCACCATTGATTTCAGCTTTAGCCCACCCATTCAAACCTTTGAGTCTGTAGCCTACAACCTTGCGCATCTCAAAGGGAGTGTACATTATACGGAATCTCTTCCTTGGGTGATGTAGAACCACGCGCCTTTAAGGTGCTTCTACGTCATGATTGTGATGCCAGTTTTGAAACCAAAGGTCGAATTAGCATTTTGCTTTATTTTCAAAATAATCTGAGTTTTTAAACGTTTTACCTCTGTTCTAATTTATTAAATGAACATGAGGGCACTCTGTGCTGTAGGGTGCAGAAAAACAAAGACCTACATAATCTTGTGTGATCATAGTTGTCTATATTGCACAGTAGTTGTGATTGTACTCGGATTAACATTGTTCATAAATAAAATAGCTCTGGTCATTATTAATTTGTCTTCCATTCACGCTGTATACAGTTTTCTATACCTTTAATTGAATTGGTGTCCAGAAAATAGTCTCAACTGTTCATCATTAACCATCGGAATTCTTCATTGTCATTGTAAATTTCTGTCATTTATTCACTTATACTTGTAGTTTAAAATGATCCCAAATGCTCAAATGACAAATTCACATGACTTATTTTTATAAACATTATGTTAACGACAAATGTTTATGAATAATGCATCACATCTTGATACTATTATTTCTCTCGTCTAACCCGAGCTGTTTCACTTTAACAGGGGCAAAACATTTCTCCTACAGCTAAGCCTGTGTGGGAGTTTGTAGTGAGGTCATGACTCCAGACCACTTTTGCACTCTGGCCATGGATATTCGAGCCCTGCCTCGGTCAACTGTCTGTGCCCTTTCTCTCTGTCTCATCCTACGTACCTGTCCCCCTCTTTTCCCCTTCCTAATGTTTTGTCAATATAAATACCCCCTCTAACTTTTTGGCTAAAATATACTGTCACTTTCTAATCCTGTCAGTCACAAAACGTGTGATTTCTAATAATAACCATTCAGCTCATAACTACAAAGATGCTTCATCAGCACATTAAACAACAGCGAGTAGATTTTAATAACAGTATGGCAAAGTAAAGTGGCTGCAAACACCTCACCTGTGAATTCACTAACAGCTGAATCAGCACTTCGTGTTTTGCACCATCTGAGTGTCGTGAGATTATCTGATTTTCAGAAACTTTCTCAGATGACAGAAAATGACATGTAAACAAGCCACAAAAATTCAACACAAACATTCAACTAGGGCTGCTCGATTATGGAAAAAATCATAATCACGATTATTTAAATCGATTACTCATTGACTTTAGAAATTTGCATTTGTTGATTTTGAACAGTGAAATTATTCTGACGTCAGGAGTGGGTGCATTTTTGACTTTGTTAAAGGGTGACCAGCACACAGTTTGTTTGAATGTTTGGATTTGATTAGACAGCAATGTTTAATGTTTGCCTTATCTTGGCCAGGTCGCCGTTTTAAATGAGAAATTGTTCTCACCGTGCCCACCTGGTTAAATAAAGGTTAAATAAAAAATAAAAAAAATTATGTTTAATTAAATGTTTTCTATTTTGCCTGCAGGTTTTTCATGTGAGCACGGTCACTGTGCTTAATTAAGTCTGCTGTAGAATCACAAACAGCAGTTCAAACAAACTACTGAATAGAAGTAACACGAAGCCTGGCTCTTCAGTCGGTAGAATAATTGTTCAAAAGTAATACATGGCTCTACACTACACCTGCGCTAATGTAACCAAGAACGAGAACGTGATTAACTGCTCAATGATAGTGGTGGGTCGTTGCTTCAGTACTGAGATGCACAATCTAATACTAAAGAAAAATGTTTCAGTAAACAACGCTGCAAGGACACAAATAAAATATCCTAAACAAGACTCAAATAGACAAAGCTGATAAGCTAACTAACAAAGTACCTGCGTTGCTGTGAGGTAAACTCATGGAGCTGCTGCAATCACCTTGCTGTAATATATAAAATACTGTAGACCATAGATCCATACTCTGCCTTTGTTGCCAATTCTGCACAGCATTTCTCATATAAAGCAAGCAGAGCAACTCTGGTAAAATGATGGCGAGATGGCAAATTATAACGCTTGTTTAAAGTATGCAACAACATTCTAGAGCAGTCGTTCTCAACTGTGCTAATGGGGCACACATCTTTGGCAAAACATTATGCAATGGCATGTGTTATTTTTTTGTTCTTTCGCGATCGATGGATATGGAGTTAAGCTGGATTCACACCAGACACAAAAAAACCTGTATGGCATCGTAATGCAGACACACTTGTACACCGCAATCAACATCGTAATCAATCTTCCTTATCTACAAGATAGTGGGCAACAGTGCATTCAACTGTCCTCCTCCAGCAAGGCGACTGGGAGGAGCTTTTTTCAGTTTAGTGTTCATTGACAATACGAAAACTATCTACTGAGGTTAGTGGTGCAACGGATTGTCATTGATCCATGATCCGTTTGGATCAATATCTTCGGTTCGGCACACACGTGATCCGTGAATTGATTTCTGAAAAAAAAGTTGTGAACATGTTCAGTCCGCTTATAGCATGGTCATGGCGAGCGGAGGAACGGAGGAGCTTGAACGCCCCGCTTCATTTAAATCCCCTGTATGGGAGCATTTTTGTTTCCCTGTTAAATATAATGATGGTGGAAAGAGGTTAGTGGATAAAACCGTGACAGTGTGTAGGCACTGTGGCACAAAAAAACGATATGACAGTGGAAACACATCAAGCATGGACACGCATTTGAAGCGACATCACACCGGTGTTTCACTGACAGGAGTGAAAACGAAAGCTGCAAAACAACCACTTATCACCATGGCATTTAAGCAATTAATCAGACCGGGTTAAAGGGATACTTCACCCTACAGCGATCTGGAGGTGCTATTAGCTTCTCCCAGACATTTGTAGAACAGTGAGATATGTTTAATACATGCCTGGCTAGTGTAAGAGCAAGATTTGAAATTTCGCGGGGAATTTTCACACGCTGACATCACGGTGGAGATCCAATGGACTTTGGAGATAGGAAAATGAATGTAGGCGTGTATTCGGTCGCGAAAATAAGCATCCCTGTTATACTGATCTGGCTTTCAAATCTACTCTCTTAAAGCCTCGGTTGTCCTTGATTTTTTAAGGTATAGCTTGTCTTTCTGTGACATTTCGATCAGCCGTTTTAATGCTAAATAGACGAGGTGGTATGATTTTCAGTATGTAGAGAACTACAACGCTGTCTTCCTTGTTCCAAGCCCCGCCCACCCGGCATGTTCTCTAAATTCTGTGAAACATTTCGTAAACAAAGTCGCTGGTAACACAATTGCTAATAACCTAGGATTTCCAGATGAGGAATTTTAGAACTTGCTTTTACATTCTGAGTGACATCCAACCACACATTTTTGTGCCCGAGTTAGGGATGCTCATTTTGGGTAATTTTCCTGACCGACAACCGGAACTCGTTAACCGATTATTAACCGTTAACTGATAAGATTATAAGATTCAATTGGCTTTGAATAAATTAAAAAAATTGACGAGTGTCTGTAACCCGTTAAATATACAAACATTTTGTTTTTTCACAGATTTGTTTTAATGTCTAAACAGCATACAGAACAGATCAACAACAGCTGCCGGGTGCACCAGCTTTGTGTACAAGTTAACTCGGGTGCAAAGTCCACACTAAACGATACGATGAAACTAGTTCGTTTCATAAAGCTGTGTCGACGTTTGGTTTCACTTTCATTTTCACACATGTAAAGTCCACACCAACCAAAATATTGTCGCAGAAAATTCATTGCATACGTTTTCACTTTCTGTTTTCAATCAAAGGAAAATAGCCTTGATGCAGTGTTTACCGAGTTGTCAAATTTATAGAATGAAAACACTCGGTGACAATCTGGAACAAGGTTGTTGCTTACAGGAGGCCTATTGCAAATAAGGACTATATTTCATTAACACAAAACAAAATGTTGATAACGCTTGCTATGCGTTATGTTACTAACTATACAATAACTGCCGAGCGCTCCCATTTCATTTAAATTACCATTACGGTCCTCTCCGAAAATAAAATGCTTGTTGTCAATCACTGTGTGTTGTTTTTAAGGTAACCTTATTTTGTCGGCTATAATGCATCAGGAGCA
>JACXGM010018644.1:0-12007 GCA_016801145.1 Umbra pygmaea | reverse complement strand
TGTCAAGATTTCAGCGAGATTAGAGTATTTGCGATCACTCACCTTACATTAGGTACCACAGAGCCCACCAAGCTTGCCTGTGACAAGATGGCCGCCGGTGATGACGTTCGAGACTCAGCCATAAGTCATCTAGCCTTTATATAGATATCTATGCTAACAGGCACTTGAAAGGTATATTAAATAAGTAGTTTACAATATGTTCTACATTACAAATGTTTGTTTGGTACTTCCAAATGAACGTTTCAAACTAGGGATGCTATTGACTAATCAACAATTGATTAATTAGTTGTTAAGAATTTGATCAACAACAGGTAGTTTCCCATTATATTCTAGCAATGAGTAGAATTGTATATTTTCAATGAAGTGCCACCACTGGGTACAATATAATCATTTTATGACGAGTCAGCCATGTTGTAAGGTGACCAGATTTTTGAGACAAAATCCAGGGAGATTTTCAGCTCAGAAGCGTAAATACCTCCAAAACAGGTAATGTTTTTATCTTTGTAAACTTTAAATGGGGACACTGCCCCAGGGGCAACACTAGACCTAAATCTGCACTGGGGCACAAGGCCTCTAAGCGGGTCCATGGGCATGCTCCCTTGTAAGAACATGTTGTCTATTTTAACGTTTAGATGCATCAATCTGGTGCACTTTGAAAAGAAATTCAGAGATTAGACATGATTATTCTTATCTATGGATGGAAATATTCGTGCTGTAGCCCGAACTATTTTCTACTCACAGGTGGAATAGTTTTTTCTTCATATTTTTGCAGTAATGTCACTAGGAAGCATACCAGTAGAAATATATATATATTCATATTTGTAAGTGGGATTGTCTGGAACCTGGCAATATAATAAACATTATGGTGGGACACTCTGGCTAAGTAATTTACAAAATAATACATTATCATTAACTTTTTCTTGTCCTCCTCTGTTCACTTGTATTCCTTTTCTTTTGTCCCTTCAGTCTTCTCTCTCTTAGTTTCTCAGTGTTTTCTCACTGCCCTTTCTTGCTCTTATCTATTTCACTTGTGTTCCTGTCCAGTCTTCAACCCTTCCTACAAGGACCAAAGCAGAACAATCTGACTGATTGTTAACTAATTACTGTTAGTCCTCAATTCCTGCTAAATAAATAGCATGTTAAATATATTAATTATGTTAAACAATGACACCTGTGGTTCTGCAAATAAATAATTAACATTGTGAAGACTACCATACACAATGCATAGTAATTATATATAGGAAATAATAACATAAACCCACTATTAATTACATTATCTTAATAATGTGTGACTACAGCATGTAAATAATGCACCTAAATTACAAACCAGGGTTCTTGCACCATTTTCAAAAAAAAATGTAATGCTTTTTAAGACCTTTTTAAGACTACAACAAATCTAAGACCAAAACAAATTGAAATCTATGTATATGATAAAAAATATAATATATTTTGTCTTAGTTTGGAAAACATAACTTTTCCTTGTCTTTTGCTCAGAGGAGAATACTTTAAATTCAAACCTTTCCAATCAGAGCACAGTTCAAGCATATTAATAACCTTAAATAATAAAAGCTTCATGTGGGATTCAACGGTTTTCACCCCCATAGGACAACAATCAGTCGTATACTGCACAAATCTGGCCTTTATGAAAGAGTGGCAAGAAGAAAGCCATTTCTGAAAGATATCCATAAAAAATATTGTTTAAAGTTTGCCAGACGTCACCTGGGAGACACACCAAACAAGTGGAAGAAGGTGCTCTGGTCAGATGAAACCAAAATCAAACTTTTTTGCAACAATGCAAAACGTTATGTTTGGCGTAAAAGCAACACAGCTCATCACCCTGAATACACCATCCCCACTGTCAAACATGGTGGTGGCAGCATCATGGTTTGGGCCTGCTTTTCTTCAACAGGGACAGGGAAGATGGCTAAAATTGATGGGAAGATGGATGGAGCCAAATACAGGACCATTCTGGAAGAAAACCTGATGGAGTCTGCAAAAGACCTGAGACTGGGACAGAGATTTGTCTTCCAACAAGACAAGGATCCAAAACATAAAGCAAAATCTACAATGGAATGTTTCACAAATAAACATAATCAGGTGTTAGAATGGCAAAGTCAAAGTCCAGATCTGAATCCAATCGAGAATCTGTGGAAAGAACTGAAAACTGCTGTTCACAAACACTCTCCATCAAACCTCACTGAGCTCGAGCTGTTTTGCAAGGAGTAATGGGGAAATATTTCAGTCTCTCGATGTGCAAAACTGATAGAGACATACCCCAAGCGACTTACAGCTGTAATCGCAGCAAAAGGTGGCACTACAAAGTATTAACGCATTTTGCATGCCCAGTATTTCAGTTTTTTATTTGTTTAAAAAGTTGAAATATCCAAAAAACGTTGTTCCACTTCATGATTGTGTCCCACTTGTTGTTAATTCTTCACAAAAAATTACAGTTTCATATCTTTATGTTTGAAGCCTGAAATGTGGCAAAAGGTTGAAATGTTCAAGGGGGCTGAATACTTTCGCAAGGCACTGTATATACAGTGCTCGAAGTGGGGCGGTACTCACCGGTACACAGTACCGGCACTTCTACATTTTACTCTTAAGCGTACCTGCACTTTTTCTTGCGTACCACCAGGTAGCCAATACTCAATAACACAGACAGAGAAAGCGTCAGTGTCAGAGAGATCGGTAATGATCCTAACGTTACATACAGTACACTACCCAGAGGGCACTACGTGACTTCAGATCTCGACAAATCGCGTAAAAGCAAGCAGTCGGCCCACCCTATCACAAGTTTGCTTCTCCATGGACGCTAGTTCGAAAAAGCTGTGTGATGCTGGTCTGATGCATGCGCCTGCCGCCTGACAGTAACAGATTTTTCACTGAAGGTTGAAGGTTGATGTGAGCAGAACTGCTAGCATTAATGAGGAGTCTGCAGCTACCAACCTTAACGTTACCTTAGTCAATTACACCAACGTCATCAATGTGAGTAACAAAACACATGCATGGCCTGACTGTAGGTCAAGGGACATACACACACACACACACGACTTGTTTAAAAAATACATTTATGTTGTAATAAATAACAATACATTGTTGTTGAACCAGCAATATCTCAAAGTTTTGTTTTTCACTGTAGTAATCTCAAATGTCATAACCATTTGCCAATGCAAGAGAGTACCGGCACCTTTTTTCCCCACTTCAAGCACTATATATATATATATATATATATATATATATATATATATATATATATATATATATATATATATATATATATATATATAGCACCCACCCACACACACACACAAATAAATAGCTACATAGGGTGAAGTAGATTCACGAAACAGAAGTGTTTCGCATACTCGCAGATAACAGATGTGACGTAGACCCCTTCCCCCACATTTTCCAATCAGCCTTAATTTTACTGTAAATTTGCAGATGGTGCATTTAAGACAATTTATGGCCTTGATTTCCCTGATTTTATTTAACACACAGTGAAAACCGAATACATTTCTGGGGACAGCTCCAGCCAAGGACTGGTCACAAATCCCGGGGACTGCCCCAGAACCCGGGGACGTCTGGTCACCTTACCGTGTTGGGGTGATTGGGGTCAGAAGGAAGAGAGCGGCAACTTTAAATGAAGTTGTGTGTGGGGACTATTTGGAATTAAAAGGAGAAAATGCCATCTGCAAACACTGTGATTCAGAGTTCAAATACAACACAGCAACAACAACAGTGTTCTACCACTTGAACAAAGTTTAAAGCATTTGATTGCGTTACCTGGATCCTCCTCATTCTGTCACCAGCAACCCACCATCACCTCCGTGATTGCACAGAAGAACTACAATCCTCAGTGGGCAGAGAAAATACCTCAATCGATCTGTGCAGTTATAGAAAAAGACATGATGCCTATCAGTATGGTTGACAGCCAAGGATTTGGGGAAATTTTACATCTGCTTGAGCCAGCATACCATATCCCATCCTGAGGCACCATCACCTTGCACATTAAGAACAGGTACAAGGATGCTACGTCAGCGATGCTAACACAGCTGGCTACTGCTACCAGCAAGGTTGCATTGACAGCAGACAACTGGACCGCTCTAACGACTCAGAGCTATGTGACCGTCAACTGCCATTACATCGCCAAGTACTGGCGAGTTAACAGTGCAGTGTTGCTTACTAGAAGCTTGCCAGGAACGGCACACAGCTGAAAATTAATGACGGATTTGCCATCCCCCTCAAAAAGATCATATATGCGGCTGGCAAGCTTGAGAGCCACTTTAACCATAGCACGGTTGCCACTAAAGACCTAGAAGAAAAGCAACAGCAAATGGCACTGCCACCCCATAGTCTCATCCAGTCCACCAAGACTCGGTGGAATTCAGTTTGTGATATGTTCGACCGGCTAGTGGAACAGAGGTGGGCTGTGGTTGCCGTTCTATCTGACCGGACTGTCACCAAGCTGGATACTGCCAAGACCCTGGAGCTGAAAGAATACTGGAGGCTCATAGAGGCGCAAGTTATAGCCACACTGAAGTGTGCAATGACATTGATGTCAGCGGAGATGGAGGTCTTACCCCAACAACACTTACCCCATCACTTTGGCCTCATCAATGGGTATCTTGTGAGGAGAGAAGAAGACTGCGCACAAATGGTGGAATTTAAGAAAAAGTTTGCTCCTGCCTGACTGATAATAATGTAAACATTACACTTTGCATAGCTGTGTTTTAAATAAATGATGCGCTTCCCAATACATTTGATTTTTTATAAAGCAAGCTATGGCTAATCATTTAACTTTATTTTATTTCACGTTACACAGATCCAGTTAAACCAGTTGACATCATTCCCTCCCATGGTCGTAAAGATGCTGGACCCTTGCCGCAAGCATCTGGGTTAACATCGGCACAGCAACTGGATGCAAAGTCCAAGCTAGTTGAACTGGGAGAGGCGGAGGTGGCCACCCCAAACCCACAAGCCGAAATTCATGTGCCCAACAGAGACGCTCATTTAGCAGCGCCAGGAGCAGCAGCCACTTGTCAGGCCTCCACGATGGCTCTACTTTTGGGGGAGCAGTACTCCGAAGCTCCCGGCGCTGGCAGCGTGGACACAGAGGTTGAGAACTTTTTACGTGATGCTTCCCCATTCTTAAACAAAGCCAACAGAATGGTGGAAAGTGAACGCGGGGCATTTTCCTAGACTGGCAAAGCTGGCACGCCAGTACCTCTGCATACTAGCTACATCAGTACCATCTGAGCGGGTGTCTTCAGCCACTGGACTGATAGACGCTCCCGTCTGACAACCAAACCATGTCGACATGCTAATTTTTCTCAACAAGAACAAGTAGGCAGAATTTGGGACACAGTACATCTGAAATATTAAGCGTCATTCTCTTGTTGCAGTGTTACATTTTAGTTGTTGTTAAGAGTCTTTCTTATGAGATTATAGATAGATATTTTATATTTTTATATTTACATACACACACACACACACACACACACACACACACACACACACACACACATTCTTATTAAAAAAGATTATTATTATTATTAATGTATATTTTTTCCTGTGTAACCGAAATGTCAATTCCAGACCGATAATCATTGATACGAAGCAGTCATTCTTTTGGCCCATGCTTGTTCTAGTAAACCTTATCAAAACAATAGAGACATTGAAAGACAAAGGTGTGAGAGAGCAGCAGCCAATTTTCACTTGTGAGGGAGTTCATCTGCACTTAGGCAATTTGCACAATGCCCACACTCAGACTCACAGACTTTAAAGGGCATTCTAGTGTTGGGGGGGATTGGGATTTACATGTACGGGAGATGCAGATGTAGGCTATTTACATGTAATAATACAAAAACAAGGCTTTATTTAAATGAAAGAAATTAATTCTACTGTATGATAATACAATTTTATTTGTTTAACATTGCGCTAACACACAAAAATGGCTTGGTTCACCTGTTTTGGGAAGTTCTTAATAAAATAAAAAATTAGTGAGTTCATAAATAACTTTTTACGATAAGGAATATGTTATACACTGTGTTTTTATTTAATTCATCAATCTTTAGATATGAAATCCCTTTTTTTTATGGCACCCTATCACAAGACTGAGATCATGAAGGAAAAAATGTAAATCCATTCTATGGATTTGAACTCACAATCTCCTGCATCACAAATATACCGCGCCACTGACTAGTTTGAACTACTACGCCACATTCGCCGTAGGAATTTCTCTGAAAAACACAAATAATGTTTTCAAGGAACAGCTTCCAGAGTTCATATAACGACCTATACAAATTCAGTTTGTTAAGCTTTTTTGTCCCGCAAACTGAAACTGTACTTTGATATACTGTATAAAAACTTTCACACAGTATTCAGGAATGCATTCTGGAGCATGGAGAATGATACACATCCGGGTGTTTACTGAATTTCAGAAGAACGAAGTAAAGAGATGCAGGATAGTCTATGATATTTTTCTGCTGTGATAAAACAGTATTAAAAAAACAAACAAGGCTTTATTTAAATTAAGACATTTCTCGGCCCGGAACTAGATGTAATTTTACAGAGTCGTTGTTTAATTGTGAATAAATACATAATTTAAGCTAGAGGTGGGCAATATATACAGTCGTATGCAAACGTTTAGGCACCCCTGACAATTTTTCATGATTTTCATTTATAAATAATTGGGTGTTTGGATCAGCAATTCCATTGTCATCTATCAAATAACTAAAGGACACAGTAATGTTTTGGTAGTGAAATGAGGTTCATTGGATTAACAGAAAATGTGCAATATGCATGAAAACAAAATTAGACAGGTGCATAAAATTGGGCACCCTTGTCATTTTGTTGAATACCTGTAACTACCTAGTACTGATTAATTGGAACACAATTGGTTTGGTGAGCTTACTTGAACTTCATAGACAGGTGCATTTAATAATGGAAAAAGGTACTTAAGGTGCTCAAATGCATGTTGTTGTTCTCTTTGACTCTCCTCTTAAGAGTGGCAACATGGGGGCCTCAAAACAACACTTAAATGACCAGAAAACAAAGACTGGTCAACATTATGGTTTAGGGGAAGGCTACAAAAACTATCACAGAGATTTGTAAATGGAAGACCACAGGCATAGTTTTTGTGCCACAAAGCAAAACAGGTTTGAGGAACACAACAACAGGTTCAAAGTGTTGACTTGGCCTCCAAATTCCCCAGATCTCAATCCAATCGACCATCTGTGGGATGTTCTGTACAAACAAGTTTGATCAATGGAGGCTCCACCTTGTAACTTACAGGACTTACAGGAATATGCTGCTAATGTCTTGGTGCCAGATACCACAGCACACCTGTACAGGTCTAATGGAGTCCATGCCTCGACAGGTCAGGTCTGTTTTGGCAGCTAAATGGGTCCTACACAATATTATGCAGGTGGTCATAATTTTATGGCTGATTGGTGTATTTAAAATGTAACACTGTAGTCAAGGGGGTAAAAGGATACAATTATTATGCACTTATGAAGTTAACGCATTCATAATTAATATAATTCCTTTTCTCCCCTGTTGCAATAGTCTGAGTTAAGAATGGAGAAATGCTTAATAAATGCCTATAGAGGATTGATAGATAGTATAGACATTGTTGATGTTTCCTATCTGACCCCATAACGATCATTGATTATCATTGGGATAATCCAGCAAGCCCCAGAATGACATATCATGATGTACAGTATAATGTTGAGTTCTCAGCTTCTTGTTGACTACCCATAGTGGGGGGTTTGCCCCCCCTTCCTTCCGGGTCTCACTCAGGCAGTCTTCAAAAGAGTGTGAGAGACTGCTAGTCCTTATAATCAGTCCTATGAACATCTAAAAATCCACTACAACACCAGTGAAAAGGTTAATATTTTCCCACTGAAATTCAAGAGTCACCTTCATTTAACATATCAGTACTGATTTCTGCCTTTAAAAAGCCCATTTGCCAGACAGATGTGCCACAACTGAGGCCTGGCAAGTGATGACATCTGACAACCGTAATGAAGTTACCACCTCAAAGGAGATGGAAATCAGTGACGAACCTAAGTTCCCTCCTTTTGGAATCTCCAGGAAAGTGGCATATATATTTTTCATTTTTGTTTTTGTATTCAGTTGTGTTTCATTTAGAAAATGTTGTCATTTAAATATGTATTTGATTTGATCATTTTGAGACAACTGCTTCTTTCTCTGCTCTGTCTCAATTAACCACCTGCTTGAAGACAGCATTTGAAATTTACTACCTGAATTATGTAGTGCTGCCAAGCTCCCAGGCTCCGTAAACATGTTCTCAAGATATAGCATAAGAAGCTAAATGGGTCCAGAGAAAGACTACATGTCTCAAAGTATTTTATCCATACTAGCCATGCAAAGCCTGCAAGGAGCCCTAGTAATTATCCTTCATTGACTAAGCAAAAAGAAAATCAAAAGGGAAAGTTTTTATAAGCTATCTATCAAACCTCAACATATTTACATGTTGGTACTTATCTATTTATATTGACAGGGAGGTAAGTGCATTTAGACAGCGCTTTATTTTCAGTTTTTTTCAAGGGAAGATAGACAAAATAAGACTTTTCACTGGGTGGGCGGTCGGTCGGAAATAGACGCCAAGGTGACAAATGACATCTCTGGGAGTTGCAAGGTGAATGGTGTGAAAAGTAACGGATGTTTCTATCAGGTACAATGCTCAAGTGTTCTATTTGTCATCATCAGAGACACAATGTGTGCTGGGAGCCATAGCAATAGTGGAAAGAGTGTAATGTCTATGTTTCAGTTATATTACATGGCTTTCTAAGCCGGGAAAAGACATTGCGAGGGCCATTGATACTATAAGTTAGAAGAGGGGAAAGGCTATGACCCAAATATCTAACAGGCTCCCTACTGGTACTCTATATGCTGGCTTTTCTGTAATGCTACTGACCTGAAAGGATCACAGGCAACACAAAGCCTAATGTCTTCAGTCTTTCTGGATCAGAGTGAGTTAATGAACATAATTATATTTAAATTGGGCTAAAGATTGACATCTGCTTCAGGGCAACATATTTAGTGTATTTGTATTTCCTAAGAAATTATCACATTAATCTAGAGCAGTGGTAACCAATCCTGGTCCTGGAGAGCTACCATCCTGTAAGATTTCACTTCAACTGCAAATAATGTAGCTTAACTCAGGTCATCATCCAGCTAATTAGTAGAATCAGGTGTGCTAAATTGGGGATAAAGTGAAAATAGTCTGGATGGTAGGACCAGGATTGGTGACCACTGATGTAGAGTATACACTTGCTATATATTTCATTATATTACATTCTCTTGTAGCCCTTTTTGGTATGCTGACAATTGATTTCCTGCATATAATATTAAAATGTTGCATCTCTCTCTGCTTATTCATTCATATCTGCCACTACATTTATCGATGACCAGGCTCAGTTCAATAATTTCATTACACCAAATTGTTCCCATGCATTTAACACGATAATTTACCAAAATGCAATTTTCCCTTATCCTCAATGTGCACCCTGTTCCAAAGACATGATCACCATAAAAAATGGCAATCAGAAGGAAATATTAACTCCTTTTTCACATCACATAACAGACTCCTACACCTCTAGCTTTGTCTGTCAGGTGTCATTCAGGCATAATTTTAGATACCCGAAACAAAAGTAGGAAAAATGGCTGTCAGAGCAGCAATGCTTCAACGGAACATCTGTGGCCCCTCTGAGAGCCTTGATGCATCTCTCAGTCTCACACTTTATCGGTGCCCCGGCGAATGAAAGGCGACAAGAGGATGAGATGACAGGTAAGTGATCGTCCCCTGCTGTAAGGTTGGCACAGGGCCCGGGAAGCTTCACAGCAAGACCAAACAACAGAAGAAAAGAACTAGGGGAAGAAAGACATTAACACAAATATGAAAGTCAGACACACAAGCGTAAGTATGAATGGAAAGACAAAGAAATTAATCACTTTTAAAATAACAGCGAAGGCCGGCAGATCAGTGCAATGCAATGAGAGCAGTCTGCTTTTGGGCAGTAAACCAATAAAATTCAAGGCCCAGCCCTGCAGAAAATGAAAGATGTTTTTACATCACACAGCCAAGCACAGAAAAATGGAAGTGTACCATGATCACGAACTGCTTTTTATGTGCATGGCCTTGACAAATGCAGAGGTGATGGTGGTGTTGTTGTTATACTTTTTGTGCTTGTAAGCATTGAGGCAGCTAAAAGGGAAAATGCTTCAAAACATGGAACCCAACAGTCAAGTTTGACATCCTCCATAGGCTGTAATCAGATGTTTCCATAACATTGAATATCAAATGCAACTATGTTTTCAAGAGCAGCCTTCATACAGGAGCAGACTTATGTGGCTTGCAAGCTAACAGAGAGTGGCCAGTATAAGATATGTTTGGTATAAAGAGACGTTCCACAGTTTAGCTGTAGACACTGAACAAACTGGATTCACTAATCAAGGGACTGATCATTAGAAGATGAGTTGAATCAGGTGTGCTAGCTCAGTGGCTACAGCTAAACTGTGGAATGGCTGGTGTGCCCCGAAGAGAGGGTTGAAAACCACTGCCCTAGCCAATCATAGAACAAACCTATAGGCTATGCAAATTAGCCATGTGCCACAGTGCCGTTTTGTCATTGTATGTTTACCCCGAAATGACGTGAATAGATCATTCTGAATATTTCAATGCAACTATGTTTACAGTTGTAATGAAACAGTCCTGGTCAAACAACAATTATCCCTAACAGGTAGGGCCTGGTAGGCTGTCTCTCCATAACACAATCATCAACAGAAGAAGAGCAACTACTACAATGAGATGGTCTTATCTAACGGGCCTGCGGACAACTCCATTCAAATTTCATCAAGCATTCAACATTTGTTTTAAAGAACAAGCCTTTCTGAGTTTATATTGTTCCATATTTTGGACAGAATCAGATGTAATAAGTGTGAATCATGGCGGACACAGACGTGCACGCATGTAGCTTGGCAGGTGCTGCGTGTTGTTTGTCTAAATCGTCTAAATCATCTAAGCTCAAGCCTTCACTACATCACTGGATAATAGTCCTATACATTGTTGCGCTGGTGTTGCTGTCTGTGCGACATCGCTTTAACAAAGAAATCATCTGTGATGGCAGTAGCCAACATCTGCTGTACTCCAAATTTAACATCAATGGATACAAAAACGTGTCTTCCACATCGCGTGAAATGCCATCTAAATCACGCCATGGGCTTGTTCAACTTACCTTACTATTACTTCTTGCTGGTGATGTAGAACGCAATCCCGGACCGCAATCAACAGCGAAAACACAAACCGGCGTCTTTCGTAGCGCCCTGTTTGTAACTCTCCTCAACAATCTGCTCGTAGCAAATGCCAGACTACCACTGCACTTCCCTTCCCTGGTGCTGCCAGGGCAGCCCCTGTTCGATATTCAATCAATGGCCTGTCTCTACTTACCCCGTGCTGCCGTGGTTGTCTAAACCTGCCGTTAGGTTGGGGGCCTGTGTTGGCGGCTATTCAGCGGAGGTCGCTCGGAGGCCACCGTCGGTGACTACCGGCTCAGGGCTGTGGCTTGTGATGGAGTCTTCTGAGATAGCAGGCTCGAACTGTGTTGGACCCTCGATGCAAAACTAAAGGGTTGTTTGGTGGACATCTAAATATTCGGAGTATGGCAACCAAACGTGAACAATTGGAAAACTTGCTTGTAAATTCCAATATAGATTTTTTGGGTTTGACAGAGACTTGGTTAACTCGTTCCTCTGCGGAGGCCCTTATTGCCATGCCAGGATATGATGTTTTTAGGAAGGACAGAGAACATGGGAGGGGAGGGGGAGTTTTATTATATGTGAAAAGTACTATTAAATGCAAAGAAATCGAATGGCATAGGGAAACGGACATTGAATGTGTTGGTGTTACCATTTCACTCTCAGTTGAAATGGCATTTACTTTAATTTGTCTATATCGAAAACCTTCAGCTAAGCTGGAGTTCTA
>JACXGM010018643.1:0-18893 GCA_016801145.1 Umbra pygmaea | reverse complement strand
TTGAGTTTCGATTGTCGATCGAAATGAGCGCAACAACGGCAGTAGTAAACCTATGTGTTCGGTTTAAGTAGTGAAATTACACTTATCTGTCAAGTATTTCCAAAATTTGTCGGAAAAACAAAGATGCTGCCTGGTCAAAAAGTAACGTTATAAACTGTATACGACTGCAAGTATCTTCAGAAATCCTTTGCGTGGTGGTGATGTCATCTCTTTCACATGAAGTGTTTTAAGTTGCGTTAGACAGCCAATCGCCGGTGACTTTGTCATTTTACGCAAGCATGCTAAATGATTATTGGATCATAAAAGTATCGATGTTCGGTGCCCAGCCCTAATGAGCTGTAGCTGTCATATGTTTTTTTTGGGAAGACCAGTGAGGAGGCCATTGCAATAATCCACCCTGCTGGTGATGAAAGCATGAACAAGTTTCTCTAAATCTTGTCTGGAAACAAAGCATCTAATTCTTGAGATATTTTTAAGATGATAATATGCTGATTTAGTTATTGCTTTAACATGACTACTGAAGCTAAGGTCTGACTCCAGAATCACACCAAGATTCCGGACTTGATCTTTCGTTGTTTGACCAATAGCATCAAGTTATGTGTTCACCTTGAGAATGTCATCTTTGTTTCCAAATGCAATGACTTCAGTTTTCGCTTTGTTTAACTGAAGAAAGTTTTGGCACATCCAATTGTTAATTTCATCAATGCATTGGCATAGGGAGTCAAAGGGGCTGTAGTCATTAGGCGATAGGGCTAAGTAGATCTGGGTGTCGTCTGCATAGCTGTGGTAAGCAATATGTTTCTTTCTCATTATTTGGCTCAGTGGGAGCATATACAGGTTGAATAGGAGTGGCGTGACAATTGAGCCTTGTGGGACTCCACATGTCATGGATGTCCCACTCAGACTTATGGTTGCCTATACTCACATAGTAACCTCTCACTTCTAGGTATGACCTGAACCATTTTAGGACCATCCCAGAAAGCCAGACCCAGTTTTCCAGCCTGTCAAGAAGTATGTCGTGGTCGACAGTGTCAAATGCAGCACTAGGGTCGAGTAGTACCAACACTGATAGTTTGCCTGTAACTGTATGGAGGCAAATATAATTTATTATCTTTACGAGCACTGCCTCTGTACTGTGATTTGGTCGGAAGCCAGATTGAAAATTGTCAAAGTTTCCATTTGAGATTAAGAATTTGTTCAGCTGATTGAAAACAACTTTTCAATTATCTTGCCTATGAAAGGGAGATTTGAGATTGGTCTTTAGTTGCTCGGTACAGTGTGATCCAAATTGCTCTTTTTCAGGAGGGGCTTAACAACTGCAGTTTTTAGGGACTTTGGAAAAGTCCCAGAAGGAAGTGAGGAATTTACCAATTCTAGGAGACCTGCTTCTAAACAGTTAAACACACTTAAAAAAAGATGTGGGAAGTGTGTCAAGGGCGCAGGTTGATGTTTTAAGGTGCTGTACTGTTTTTTCCAGAATGTTACCATTAATTGCTTTGAAAACAGACATAGTGACTAATTTCTGAGGTTGTGGTCTAATCTGTCTGACCTCAGCGCAACTCAAAGACATGCCGATCACCTTTCTGATATTATAGATTTTCTCTGAGAAGAAAGAAGCAAACTCACTGCATTTACTGTCTGAGAGCATTCCACTGGGAATGTGACTTGGGGGGTTTGTTAGTCTCTCTACAGTAGCAAAAGGAGTGTGTGTGTTGTTAAAGTTGCTGTTTATAATCTTTGAGAAAAAAGTCTGTCTAGATTTGCCTAATTCTACATTGAAAACATGGTGTTTTTATAGATTTCATAATGGACTTCAACTTTTGTCTTCCGCCAGATGCGCTCAGATTTTCTGCAATTTTTCTTCATATTCTGAACTGTTGTTGAGTTTCTCCATGGTGCCTTTTGTCTGCCATTTTTCTTCCTGACTTTCACAGGAGCAATATCATCAATTGCACTCTTAACTTTTGAGTTAAAGGAATCAAGGAGAAAATCAACAGAGTCCACAGATATGCTTGGTGTTAAATATAAAGTCTTCATAAATAGCACCCTATTGTTTTCATTCAGGCATCTCTTTTTGACAGACACAGATCTAGCTTCAATTTTAGGAGAGATCAATATATCAAAGAAAATACAGAAATGATCAGATAGTGCTACATCCTTAACAATAATCAATGGAATGTTTAGGCCCTTACTGATAAGTCTAGGGTGTCCACGGTTGTGTGTGGATTCATGTACATGTTGAGTCAAATCAAATGTATTTAAAACAGCTATGATATCTTTAGCCATATTGATTTCTGCATTATCTATGTGAATGTTAAAATCTCCAGCAATAGTAAGACAGTCAAACTCTGAGGAAATTGTGGATAGCAATTCTGTAAAGTCCTCAACAAAGGCTGGAGAGTATTTCGGAGGTCTGTAAATAATGACAAGTAGAATGCGTGGAGCACCTTTTAACACCATTCCCAGATATTCGAAAGACAGGAAATTTCCAAATGAGACTTGCTTACATTGATAGACATCTTTAAAAAGGCCAGCTACACCTCCTCCTCTCCTAACCATTCTGCAGACACTCATAAAATTAAAGTTAGGAGGGGCTGTTTACTGATGCAATCAATCCTTTTTTATTATATGTTTTGTATGTAATTCCTTTAGAACAATTTCCAGATTTTATTACATTTTTCACATTATGGATCTTTTCAGTGTTGATCAGAGGCAAAGAAAACCTTCCTACAAAACACTGAAAAATACATTTTTGGATGAAAGTGTCACTTCCAGCAATTCCACAAAGAGGGCATGACAACGTGGCCTAGTGGTTAGGGCATCAGACTGGTGTTCGTAAGGACCCTGATTCAACTCTCCACAGTGAAATCTGTCTTTCTGTGAGCAATACAGTTCACCATTCCCCCAAGGTCATTGCTGCAAATAAGAATTGGTTTCTATTAGAATAACAAGAATTCAGGACAAATTGAAGGAATAATGAGAGGATAGTGCATTTTTTATTTGGTTGTATTTTTTATTTTTCCTTTAATAGGAAAGGACCTGAGAGCCAGCACACAACAAAAACAATTGAATTACAATACACTGTACAGTAAACAGTTTTATTACACTTAAGATTTATAGGTTTGATATGGTCCAATTGTCACAACCATTATTGGGAAATGTGGTTAATGAAATCTGGCAGAAAATATAACACAAGTTGTAGATGATGTCTGTTTTCCAAATTGGACAAGATGTGTCTTTAGAATTTGACAACATTTTTAGGTTGATTTTGTTAATGGTCAGCTCTTAAGTCTTGTTATATGTTTTTTTCCAAAAACACTTTGCAGCATCTCACACACTGTTCGTAAACATTTTCGAAGTCTTCCTCGTGTCCCTGTAAGACAGAAAAAGGGAATTAATTAATGTTGCCCCAAAATATTAAATGAATAATACCGTAGACTAAAATGGGGGGCCTAAAAAAGAGTTTTGCAATTACGAAAAATGCAGACTGTATCTTTACGGATAATAAAAATGCAATTAGTTGTAGGGATCGACCGATATGGATTTTTTTTGTGCCGATATATTAGCCTTAGCCGATGACCGATACGCGCTACCAATTATCTTAAGCCGATATTTGGAGCCGATACTGCTTTTGCTCACTCAATTTACATCAAATAAAAATGACACGATGATAACAAATGTTACAAGTCTCAATTTAAAAAAGGAACATTTATTGAACTTAATAAAACAATATTTAACATAGTAAAAACAGGTGAGGTACTGTAGGGGTAGTACATGGTCTGCACTTCAACTGCAGCGTCTCCAGCAAAACAGAGCTGCCTGTGTGGACGCCTGTCTCTAAATAATGCCGGGATAATCGGTAAAGCAGGAGCCGCGTATCGGCCGATGCCGATACACATAAAAACTCAAATATCAGCCCGATATATTGGCCGGCCGATAAAATCGGTCTATCACTAATTAGTTGCAACCAGGTGGCATAGGTGAACACACAAATTCTTCCAAAACTTTTTGAATTTGACTTGGTTAACATATTACAGCTGCTAATTTCTCTATCATTAAAAAAATTGTAAAGTTAAAGGTACTATTTATAGAGCTGTAACTACCATGGAACTACTTTCTTACTAAATAATTTTCCCATCTAAACTGCCTTTTTATTTTTTTAAATATTTTTTGGTAAGCAGTCTACACAGTCTAGCTTTAAAACCTAAAACCAATGCTATTCCCTAAAGCCTAGATAGCTCTGTTGTTTCCATGTCATTTTGTGTAGCAAATGACCTGGGTTTGATACTAGTGTGTGGTGTAAGGTTTTGAAATTATAACTTTCTTTTATTTTAAGCCATAACATTAAACACATGTATTTGTATAATCTGAAAAACTTCTCTATGCAAACAGTTGTTTAAATCATACCCTTTTCAGACATATGGCGGGTTGAAACCGCTCTGATCCCGGCATAATTTTGTGTGAAAAGGTACATTGTCTTTCAATGGCTGACACAAAATCTTCTCTGGAGACAATTTTGCAACACCACAGTGCCTGCAATCATTAAGTGTGTAAAGAAATGCCGTGTCCGAAGTGGCACCAAAGTCCAACGCTAGACAACCAGAAATATTTTTTTTATAACAATGCTAGGAACATTTTTATGAATGGTTTCGCTGATGCCAAGAAAGATGTGATTATGAAAATTATATATTTAAAAAGGTTGTGTCTATAAAACTGGTCAAACTGATCAGTCCATTGGAAATACTGCATGAAGAATTACCTTTAATGTATACCTTTAAAATGCTTTTCTGCCCACGAAGCCATAACTTCCCATTGAAAATGAATACTTCAAGTTAATCTGTAATGTTAATTAATATCTCAAAATGTTGGGTGGGTGGTTAATAAAGACAGAGAGCACGCAGTTGTAAACAGCTTATTATACATAGTCACTAACTTAATCCTGCACTATGTAACTTTACAGAAAACTACAAAACAATACAACTGGTGTAGTGGAGGTTACATCTTCCCCGATCACTTTGGCGGACCTGAAGTCTTTTAGAACCGAACGTCTGGCCGAAGTGTCTGCAATACTGGTCTGTCAAGTTAAATCCTCGGTCGAGGCAGCTATCTCACCTATTGCCGCGGCTCTAGAATCCATTAAAACGTCTTTGGAGGAGCAGGCTTGCCGCACAGAGGGGCTTGAAGATCACCTGTCGGCTTACAGCGACAGGTTGCTCACCTTGGAGAATGTGGTCACTCGTCTGGAGGCAGAGAATCTCAAAATGGGCGACAAAATCGAGGATCTAGAATCTCGTTTTAGGCAGAATAATGTTAGACTGGTCAGTATGCCTGAAGGTCTCGAAGGGTCCAACCCGGTCTCTTTCATGTCCGGTCTGCTATTAGAGATAAAGACCATGGTCTTTAAGTCACCCCCGAAGCTGGACCGCGCTCATCATCTGGGACATAACCTTTCGGGAGGTGGAGAGTGCAGAAAGCCGCAAGGCTTTATTGTCCGTTTTCACAACCCCCACGACAAGGACAGTGCTCTCAGAAGGCAAGGCACAGACCAGCTTTTTTTCTGCCAGCCTAAAGTATCTCTGTTTCCAGATTATAGTGCTGGTGTTGCCGCAAAGAGAGCCAAATACACTAACATTAAACTTAGACTGCATGCTAACAATGTGAAGTTCTCCCTGCTCGTTTGTCTGTCGAGTACAATGGCAAAGTATGGCAACTTAATTCACCTGAGGAGGCGGAGAATTGGGCCAAGCAAAAATTTGGGGGGCCTTGAAACCCAACTAACAACTACGTTGGTTGGTTTATCTGTATGCAGTTTACAGTAGCTCTTTATTATCTTAAATTGGTCTCAGGGAGGTCGGTACCCTAACCCTTCAGTGGTAATTATTTTCTTCTGCTTATTTTTTATTATTATTAATATTATTATTATAATTTCTTTCTCTCATTCATTTCCAATATGGCCTATTCTGGCATGTTTTGTTGATGCCTTTGTCTATTAATAAATTACTAGTACTAAAGTCGCTTATCAATATGCCTTAATGGAGCTGGGTGATAGCTCCCTTTGATAGTTTGATGCACTAAGGCACTCATTTAGAATTTAAGGCCAGGTTACTCGGCTGTATTTTTATGTATCCTCAGTTGTTTTCTGAGTAATGGGTTATACATTTTTGTATATTGCTATTACATATGTTGTTATTTGGCACAAAGAAATGGTGGGAGTTTGCCAGTTTCTTAAGCGGAACCTCTTCAATGCTCAAGTGGTCTTGCTTTCACAGAGTCTGTTAGCGGTTACCTGCTGTCTCTGTCGCACCATGAACAGAGATCTTGGGTATGGGGTGGAGGGTTTGTATGTGTCTTATTGTAAAAAAAATGTTGTTCATTGTAGATTATTCTATGTGGTTGTTTTTTGTAATTATTTTTTGTCAAAATGGACAAACTTTCAACAGAGATTCTTGAGCTGGATCATAAATATGCTCAGACTCCGTCCCCCGAATTATATAAACAACGTTTAAATTTGCATTCAGAATTTAAACTTTTATCTACGAATGAGGCGGAACGTTTACTCTTGCACTCACGCTCAAAACGGTATGGTTTATGACCCTGAGGGGATCAATAAAATCTTTAAATCCTTCTACTCCTTACTTTACACGTCTGAGTCTTCTGTGAACACAGCTAAAATGACTCAGTTTTTTGATAAGCTAGACATTCCCACTGTTGCCGCGGAGGATGCTGTTGACCTTGACTCTCCTCCAAGGCTTGAGGAGATGATCGCCTCAATAAAAACTATTCAAAGTAGCAAAGCTCCCGGCCCAGATGGGTTCCCTATTGAGTTTTTAAAAAAATTATCCACAGCTAGCCCCCCTACTTTTAGCTATGTATAATGATTAATTGGATCGAGGTTTTCTCCCTCTTAACTTTAACACATGCTTCTATTACACTTCTTCTTAAAAAGGGTAAAGACCCAACTGCTTGTTCCTCATACAGGCAACTCAGCACTTTAAAATCAACATTGAGGAGGCTATCTAAATTACTAGCTACCTGTTTGGAGGGGGTCCTTCCATCAGTCATCTCAGAAGAACAGACAGGATTTATCAAGGGTAGACAGGCATTTGTCAATATTTGGACTCTTCTCAATATGTTTTACTCCAAACAGCTCTCCAGTTCCCCGGAGTCTGTGGTTTCACTCGATGCAGAGAAGGCATTTGATAGAATTGAGTGGGAATATTTATTTTTTAGGCGCTAAAGAAGTTTGGTTTTGGTAACAATCTCTGCGCATGGATTAGGCTTTTATATGCCTCCCCTCAGGCCACTGTCTGCACTAATGATATTTATTCAGAATATTTTGCTCTGGAACGTGGGACAAGGCAGGGCTGTCCTCTGTCCCCATTGCTCTTTGCCATTGAGCTCCTTTCGGCGGCATTACGGGCCTCAACCACTTCTCAGGGTGTCTCCAGGGGCGGAATTGAGCACAAGCTGTCGTTATATGTGGATGACCTATTACTTTATGTCCATAACCCAGCTACCTCTTTACCGAGTATCCTCTCTATCTTGGAAAAGTTTTGTTTGTTTTCCGGGTACAAGCTTAACCTACAAAAGAGTGAATGTTTTCCAATTAATCCAGCAGCACTGCAACTTCAACATACAGACTTGCCCTTTCAGCTGAAGCACTCTGGCTTTAAGTATCTTGGAGTGAATGTGACTCGCTCAATGGCAGATTTATTTTCAGCCAATTTCTCCCCCATCTTCACTCAGATGAAGGCAGATTTTCGGAGGTGGGGTAACATACCTCTATCATTGATAGATCAACGCGGTGAAAATAAATAGTCTGCCTAAATTTATGTACCTTTTTAATTCTATACCATTGTTCCTGCCAATGTCCTTTTTTAAGGCAATCAATCAAGCAATTTCTTCCTTCACCTGGGGTGAAAATGTGCCCAGGGTCAGTAGATCTCAACTCCAGAGATGTAAAATCAATGGAGGGCTTGCACTTCCCAATTTTCTATACTATTACTGGGCGGGCCAACCTTCAAAAAAATTTACTCTGGTTACATGCTCCGAACACGCCATGGTGCCATTTAGAAGGTAGGACGTGCCTCTCCTCATCTCTCTCTGCTTTAGTCTGCTCTGCTCTTCCAGTATCTCCTTCTCGTTACACTGGTAATCCTGTAGTATTAAATACTCTCAAAACCTGGTACCAGTTCCGTGTCCACTTTAAATTTTCTTCTGAATCTATCATGGCCCCATTGATAAAAACCATACATTTTCCCCATCGGTAGATGAAAAAGCCTTCTGTTTTTGGAAAGGGAACGGTATTAACACATTATTTGACTTATATGAAAATGTATTTTCTAGTTTTCCCAATATGTCTATTAAATACAACTTCCTTCTTCTCACTTTTTCCGCTATTTACAGTTGAGGCATTTTGTTTACAATCAATTTGAAGGTTTTCCTTCCAAACCAGCCCTGGGATGTATTGCTGACTATCTCACTCATACAGAAATCTTTGATTTCCCGGGTCTATTGCTGGATTATGTCATGCGACGACCAGTCCATGGATAAAACTAAATCGGCTGGGGAGCTGGAGATGGGGTTGGTATTTTCTAAGGAGTTTTGGGAAGAGGCAATTAAAAGAACAAGTTCTACCTCTTCGTGTGCCCGTCTGGGTCTCATTCAATTCAAGGTTATACACAGAGTACATTACTCAAAGTCCAGACTATCCAAAATGTACACAGCAGTGATGGATGTGTGTGACAGGTGTCACTCCTCTCCCTGTGACCTATACCATATGTTTTTTACTTGTCCAAAACTGAATAGCTTCTGGAATTCAGTATTCCATACTTTGTCTGAAGCCCTCAAAATTGACCTGATTAAATGTCCATTAATTGCTCTGTTTGGAATCCCAGGTAACTCGATTAAATTAAATAATAAAGACTCTGTAATTATTGCTTTCACAACATTATTAGCTAGAAGCAGGATTTTACTATTGTGGAAATCCTGTCAGCCCCCCTAAGCTTCTCAGTGGCTAACCGATGTCCTATTTTGTTGTGGTATGGGGAGGAAAATTTTGCTATGCACCTTTGTGTCTGTCATCATTGCTGTACATCTGATAAATAAATACATATATAAAAAAACAATACAAAAACGATGTTTCAGGACTTACAAATGCTAGGAACTAGCATATTGGATCCAGGGGTTGAAAACAAACTTAAATCATACAAAATACAGATAGTAGCATAATAGCAAAATAATTTTAAAAATCTATGTAGGATTTGATCCAACAGGACAAATTTATGGAACATTACCTAGTGCAGCCTTAAACAGGGTAGGAAAATGTTAGGAAAGAAGATCTGAAAGGTAGAGCATTTTTCTACTCCAGCCTATCGCACATGTAATTCCATTTATTTGTCAGAATGTAGGCCAATTTTTCAGAATAGAATCAGTAAAGGCGTCAGCACTTTTCAGTCCCATTAGCGAGTTGATACATTTTTGTGTCCAGATACCTGACTGCTTTCTTAGGGTACTTCCCAATCTTTGGTAGATGGGGGTGATTAGATTAGATTTAATTGTATTATTATTGCACAAAACACTGGCAACTAAATGTTGTAAAGATTACCAAAACAATAGGGGACTATTGCTTTTGTAAATGAGCCTTCACGCAATGTTCAAAGACAAAGAGATGTGTGCGGCTTTCTGACTAATCTCAGCAGACATCTGCAGTCAGCACCAGGCATTTTTCACTGGAGGTGGTAAGGGGGATTTTGATGCATGGGAGTACCTACAATTGCGTTCATGCGCACTCAGGCGTTCTGCACAGCTTTCTTAAAACTCAATGCCCTAAGGGTTGAGTAGAAAACCAAGCAACATTTCACAATCTCAAAGTTCTGTAGCTAATCCCCAATGATGCCAAGACAAATCAGCACACTACTAAAACATGAGTAAGGGACAACACAATTAATGTGTTAATATTGCTCTAAGACACTGGGCATAAAATGTTCAGTTGTTCAAAGTAGGCTACAAATTAAAAGTAAAAATCTGGGTTCACCCGTTTTGTAAAGTTCATAATTAAAACCTAAATTCCCAGGTAAAGGGAGTTCATTGACCAAGATAAGGAATTTTTTTACTATTTGTTTTAATTTAATTGATAACTTAAAAGAAATTTCAAGTTACAAAACTTCATTAAACAATATATCATGGCTCTATCATTGAAATATTTTAATCTGAAACCCTTCCCTGATTGAGAATGTATTATTGCTAGAGCAAACTCTGAAATTAACCAAAAGTCAGCTTTTTTACCATTTGAATGCACCCTTCTCACCAGACAGATCATGAAGAAGTGCCAGCTGTAATTTGTTCTTTGTTGGCAGAGAAAAGTTACGTTTGGAAACAATGCAACTGACCAAATGCAAATGGAAATTTTTCACACAAATACTTGTTACAGTAATTCACAAATTTATATCTAACACATTACTGGGACAGATCCAAATACCATACTCGCGCTAACTTGACCCTGCTCTCTGTGAGTGAGACAGCCTGATGAACAAGACAGAGAAATAATTACTTCAAGCAATAGATAATGATCATAGATATATCATTGTTGTTCCCTTTTAAGAGCCTGTGGAAGACAGACATCACTGTTATGGAGAAATATTCTCTGTAAAAAAACTAGATATCCCTAACAGCAGACAAAATATTCTTACACATAAACAGTATTAGACAAAACACAAAGACCAGCCACAAAACCATGAAGACCCTGAATTAAATAATAAACCCAACAAGAATTAAAATGATGCAGAACATCAGAAAGCCTTGTTACAGAGACGGAGGTGGACGGATTAACTTAATTATTTTTGCATCTTTCACAGGGCGGAATCTGCAGTGGCACACAAACTTGGGATGACCCTCCCTGCAGAAGCAGCAATTATGGAAAATGATAATTATGATATGTACACACACTTTCATTAGACAGATAACATAAAGGAGAAGTACAATTAGGCAAATAAAACACCAGAGAACCCCTAGCAGAATCCCACTTTAGATGTGTGCCACCGGGCACGGCCATCTGCTGCAGAGCCGCCTTTGGGCACAAAGCCACCACAAGCCCAAACAACCCACAAAGCGTACAGGACATAGAGCATTGGCCCACGAAGATCCGGCCAGTGAGATCTAAATCCACAATAGACCAACTCTAGTATTAAAACACTAAATATACAAAGCAGATTTAGCAGCAAAACATTTATTGATATTCATAAAAAAATGAACCGCCATAAGTAATCGTCATGTTCGCAATGAAACTCAAATAAGCATCAAATTAAACACGTCAGGATACACTTTACATAGAACATCTCGGTATACCCCAAAGGCCACCAGAAATTCAGCAAGGGTAAGACATTTCAAAATCCTTGGATCACAGTCTTTAAGGAGGAGTTGATGCCCACAAGAATCTTAACCAGATACACATCACCCCCTGGCAAAACAGCAACATCACTAACACCCACGACACAACCAAACAAATTTAAGGTAACACATTACTAAGAAGACTGGAAAGACCAGCAGCCGGGGCCAGGAACGACACGGCTGCAGGTGCAGATGGCAAGGCACTCCCCAAATTGAACCTGGGGATCTTTCTTCTGAGAAAACTTTGGGACCTCGAATGTTGTTGGAATTTCTGGGAATAGTTTTGGAAAGTCGGTTAATGAGGGTTTTGTTGCCAGTGGAAAAGTTGGATTGCATTCGCAACCTTCTCCATCATCATTCCCGTGTATCATTGTTGTAGAAGCGTGACTTGTCTCTTTTGGGTCATTTAAATTTTGCGATGCTTATCATGCCTTAGGGTCGCACATTTGTGTCTCGGTTGTTTAGTGTACCTACCTCTGTCAGTTATCATGCGTATGGCCTTGCAAATTATTGTCATCTTGTTGAGGTTCAGAGTCCTCTGCCTTGTATGAATTATATCCCATAGTTCTAGCATGTCTAATTTGGTGTAATAAGTGGTCTAAGAAATAAATTATGGTGTTTTGCATTAACGAAGCTGCAGTTAACATAATTAATAAATGTCAGTCTTGTTTTCCATTTATTAGCATATTTATGAGATGTTTATCTTGGATTAGTGTTACTGATAATTCCATTATAAAAGGAATGCATATACCAGGTAATCAAGCAGCTGATGCAGTGTCTCATTTTCAATATCGGGAATATCGCAAATTACGTCCGGAATCTCATCTCCCTGGTCTGACTTGCACTTCATTCTTGAACGGAATTTTTGTTTAAATCACTCCTTGCAAACATTACTGAAAGCTTGTCATTATATGCGCAATGGTCTGGCTAAATCCATATTAAAATCATATGATTCTGCATGGTGTTATTATATATCGTTCTGTAGGGCCTTTTTATGTTCCACGAAAAATGTTCACAAACCTCTGATGTGTTTTCATTGTTCATTGTTTTGATTCATGAAAAATGCAGTCTACATTTATAACAACAACCCTGGCAGGAATTAAATTTAATTTGAGAGGCTGTGATTAATGTTCTGCTAGTATTTTGGGTAATTCCACAGTAAGACTACTTCTCAATGGCATGCATAAAATGAGGCCTACATTAAATGATAAATGACTGCCTTTGACCCTCACGATTTTAAGGGTTATGGTTTCCAAATTAAGACAAGAGTGTTTCGGTGCATATAATGATTCTCTTTTTCAGACAGTGTGCATGACTGCTTTCTATGGGTTTTTGAGGTGTGATGAAGATACTCAGTGTGGTCATTTTAACCCTGTAAATGATCTCACTTTATCGGACCTGGTGATGAGACATGTTCACACTATTACTAAGGAATTCCAGTTGTCATTTTGGTTGACCACGAGACACGCCTGGTGAACCTATATTCATCATGGACACCGGCAATCACATTACTGGTTCTCTTCAAGGTTATGTCAACTCTAAAGATTGTGTGGACTGTCTCCTGAGTAACATACACCTCACTCCTTTGGCATAGGCACGGCAACTTCTGCCTCGAAATCGGTCTCTGAGTCGACCTTGAAGTTCATGGGAAAATGATCTTCTGACCCTTATGAGCATTACGTCACACTCAATACCAGGGATATTCTGAATGCACAAAAGGCAATGGTATGTTTCAAGCAGTTGTTATTAGTTTGCCTAATCATTCCTTTGCGATGCCTTTAATAAGTGCGGTGTGTTTAGTTTAATAGGTGTCAGTGTTGTTATATCAGCTGAAAGACTCAGGCATATCAGCAGTAGGTAGTCACATGGTTATTACACAGCATTTAAGGCCTCAGCAGGCTACCTGACGAAGCTACGTTGTGACTCAGTGCGCCCTCCCGCCCGCCCCTGCCCTTACCTGTTTGGTTCTGTCTGGGTCTGTTGGTTCTGTGTGGTTGTGGTTTGCTGGGGGTTTTGGTATGGGTTTCAGGATCAGCGCTTAGGATTATTGTAATGATTACTTCTGCTAGTAAAATCTGTAAAACCGATTTTTGGTGAATTCATTAAAAAAAATGTGATGTCTGTTTGAATACGGTAATATCAAGTTGCAATTAAGTATTGTACAGTAGAAACTGGCTGCATTTTCAGAGTATAGCATTTTAAACAGTCTAGCGCCACTACGTGTCTGTAATAGTGCATTTTATGTTAACTAAATGTACCGTATATTGACGCGGTATTGAGTGTCACCAAATTAGACGAGGAGTGACATCTGCATTTTTTATTTATTTTTTGAACCAGGGAAAACCACACTGAGACCAGGGTCTCATTTACACGTGTACCCTGAGAACACAATCATAAAAAATGGCACAAATATAAATAATTAACAAACATACAAACCTACAATACATATTAATTCAAACAAACACATTCCTCATTTTAAAATTCCTTGGCCCTAAGAGTGAATAGACCTAGTGGAACTAATACAAAAAAATTACAAAATTAGTATTTGTAATTTCAAAAAGCTTACATATAACACAAATGCAATTATCAGCCTTTCCAGGACAAAAAAGTTTCGTTTTCTTTGTATTTTATTCTGAAATATGCCAGTTGCTAGCTTAGTACTTTCCCAATGAGGTAAAATATGTGGCTGATAGAGGGGTTTTCTTCAGTAGCGTGCTAATTTCCCTAGAGTTGCAATTCCTCAGTGTGTTGCAAGGGCCCAGCACACACACTATTTTAGCTCTAGTGATGCAAACTGTCAATAAAATAATCAACAATTGATACGCAACATACAGTATGTAACACCTTTCAGAAATGTACAAAAGTCCAATATAAACTCCCAACCAGTTGGGCTACACGTGGAATAGTGGGCTAAGTTGCTGCTTTTAGACAGCTACATGTATATCACAGTCGTCACCGGTTCAAAACGTGACTTGGGCTTCTCCGACTTTGCCCGGAGTTCCCACTTGAGGCAGTGCAAATTGGCTCAAGTGCTGCCCAAGCTAAGGGATAGATAAGTTAGATTTCTACCTTGCCATGTCACTCTCTAGCAACTGCTTGTGTGAAGATGAGGTGCCCATGTTTAATCGCAGAAGTATACTTGGTGAGTAGTATGGTACGTTAGACAATACCGTTATTAACTGCGATGGAAAACACCCAAGATTATGACATTGTGGCAAAATTCCTTCATTGCGATCATGATAATATCAGATAATCCTCAAGAGTGAGTTCAAAGAAAATCTTGCCACTCAGCAAAGTGTTCCTGATTACTGCTTTAATTTTACATGTGGAGTGCACATATGATGTTGTACTATGCCAGATTTTCCCAAAGTCTGGGGGGGCATGAGTGAAGAGCTAAAGAGCAAAGAAATTTAAATACATGTCTGTAAATGCTGTTTTCCCAGCATCAGGTCAATCCCTGTCCATAAATTGAGTGAATACATAGATTTGAAAATATCTGTATATAGTAGTAGGTAAAACATGCATTCCAATAGTTTCTTCAGACAGCCAGATGAGCCAATTGAGATTTTCAGAACAACCGCGACATGAGCTGCAGCTGAAATACATAATTTTTCCAATCCTGATGTAACACCCAGGCACATTAACAGAAACTGGACTCCATATACATGTTTAGTTTAATTATAGGTATTTGTGTTACCTTTTATTTCCCTTATATCTGGCAAATGCAGTGCATTGTAGTTTTTGTTAAAATATGTGAAAAATGTCCCTTTAAGGGTTTGTGACACCTCTCTCTGGTTTGGGTTGTTGCTACGATAGGGTTTAGGTTAGGTTAGGCCGTTATCTTGTAGATCTGTTGATTAATGATCACGTACAGCCGTGTTCTATTAGTTAGTTTAGCGTTCTGTTCATAAGCTGCCCAGACTAGAGAGAGGTGTCGGGCATTGCATACCTGAATTACGTTGCGGGTGAAATATTTGTTACTCAACTGTGAGAAGGTCTGGGAACTTTATACTTACATGAGTTTACATAAAGTGTGTTGTTAAAGTTTGGAAGTAATGCGTACTCTATGTACAGGAGTTTTAGCTAACAGTGTCCATGCCACTGTCGAGAGCACGTAGGCTACTTCTGTATATCCGTTGTGCACTTGTTTTGACAGTCACCTGCTACAGTATTGTATGTCTGTTCTCTGATCTATACGGTATATTAAAAAGAAACAAAAAGCAACAACCATCTGCTGCCTTTTGGTCTCCCTCTCTACACAACCACACCTAGCTGTGACACCTGAATAAAAAAAGAAATATTTGTTTCCCTCAAAGTTGTAATCAGAATATTCTTCATACACACTTACAGGATTTATTTTAAAACTTATTTAGGCAGTCTGTTTAATACCAAAAGTAATCTCCCTCCTTTACCAGACATGTACACACAAAACACATACACAGCTCCAGACAGTCTGCTCGTCTCCTCTCATTCCAATTGGTTGTGCGAATTAGACAACCTTGTTGTCTAGTTGTAGTTGTTCTAATTATCAATCTAGATTAATTTTGTCAACATTTGAGCTGTACAATTTTTTTCTGAATTGTTGTAGAGTATAGTTAGCATTGTTGTTCCTTGTCATCCGTAGTAAGCTAGTCCATTGGTTGTCTGTTCTATTTATTATTGCTCCAGCTTATTAAAACATAGCGATCAATAGAATGTTTAGACAAACCTAGATTATTACTAAGCTTTACTATTTCAAGCATTAAGTAGAATCAAACAGATAGGAGTATGAAGAGATTGGCAGTTAATATGTTTACGTTTAAAGTATTTTTTTTAAATAAAATACAATAACAAATACAATAAAATCATTTCAGGCTGTGCAGTGTGAATTTTATAAATGTTCTAAGTATTTTTAGAAGTATTGAGGTTGTTTGTGAATTTATATTGGATTAAAGTTATTTTCGTGGATCTGCTCCCTTCAGCAATGCTTGTGCTGAAGAAAAACATAGACCTGAAGCGTAAAATTACACTGCTTTAAGTGAGCCTCACTTTGCACAATGGCATGCTACTGTTGGCTGTGTAGGATGTCTCATTGATCTCTGTGAGTTCAAAACCTGCGACTTGTGTTTCAGTCTCATTTCGGTGACGCGACGCATCCAGTGTGGTTTGGCCCTTAGAGTTGTTATTCTCAACAATTCTAAAATGTTGGAGGCAGAGCCTTATTTAACCCTATTTTAATAATGGGACTGTACTTTGCTCTGACGTATATGGACAGGAAATCATTTTCTTCACTATCACGTTGTGAATGTCAGTTTAAGTTCTAGCAGCAGCGGTGGCAGGCGGGGGCAAGACGGGGCTAAAGCACCCCCAAGAATCTGCTTAGCACCCCCTTTAGACCCACCTACAAATAATTCAAAATGACAAACACCCATTGTTGTACTGAGCTGGAGGTCCACTTATAACAAAATTTTATCAAATTACTGACAATTGATTGAGTCAAAAAAGGAGTCGTGATGAATCGTTCGAACTGCACATAACTACTGTTTTGAGCATCCCATACTGTTTCTTAAATAAGTTTTCAAGCACTTCTGTGATTACTTTGGGCACAGCCATTTAGAAAGGTGGAGCTATGTCATCCTCTGAAAATTATAATTTATTTATTTTTATTTAAAAGATGGAATATTTCTTGCAGGGCGGGCAGGCATGCAAAGTCGGTTGAAGTCCACACACGTACTCAGTAAAAACAAATAAATATACTTTCTGGTTGGATCCCAATTACTTGACATTTGACATGTATTGAAATACATGTTGAACCACAATTTTGTTCTTGTACCCCCTAATGACAATGCACATTCCCCACTTTGGGAAAAGCTGGTCCAATCAGCATGCCAGGGGGTTTGGGTGTTGACTAGCTGAGTGCCAATTAATGGAGTTCTGGAGAGGTGAGATAGGTGTCCCTTTTCTAAAAAAATTATGTGAGCTTTGTGAGGGTGAATGCAATACTGAACATTTAGTACACAAAACAAGATATCTGCGCCTTGTATGATGGTGCGCATTAATCGCGGTATGTGTTTGCTGTATTACCAGCATCAGTCTCATCCATGTAATTCATTCTGAGTATAGAAACAAACTAAGAATATCAGGATTGTTTCTGAGAGACAGTTGACAGAAACCCAGTGCAGATAATAAAGATTTATTTATTACATACAGTATAGTAATAGTATAATGGTGGAAAAAACCTACACATATATTTGTAAATGAAACCCAAGACAATACAGCACACACAAGGGCTTATAGTTGTGCTAGAAGGTTTGTGAACCTTTCAGAAATTTCTGCATGAATATGATGTAAAACATCATCAGACTTTGTTGGAGGAACTATGTGCACACCACCTCACCATCCGACATATCTGTTTAAGGAGTTGTGGAGCTGCAGACAAGGTTGCGTGCCGTGAGCCTGTCAGCTGCATTGCTTGAGTGTGTCTGCTGCGTGGTGTGAGCTTGTCCGCTGCGTGGCGTGAGTGTTTTTAGTTTGTCTCTTATGTTAACAGGTTAGAGCTTGCACACTACTTGCGTGACACACACGTCTCAGGCACGGCTCGAGCCGCGCCGAAAACGCTTGCATGCTAGAAATAGGAACGACACCTATTTTTCACACGACATCCGAGCGTGTTGGAAGCATTTCCAGGCAAAATAGAATACAAAAAGATGTTTATATGTCATTTTGACACAAATACATTTATTAAATGACATTGATGTTTGAAAGTATCTAGGTTTTGACATAAATGCAGATATAAATGTAGGGTGAATACAGGTAAAGTGGGACAATGGGTAAAGTGGGACAGTTAAGCTTTATCTTTTATAAATGTACATGTATATGCTTCCATTAATAAAAATCAACACTGAGCTCTTTATCAGCAAGTATGTGATAAAAAAATATAGGTTTGGTGGCTCTGACATCACTTTGGGGGGTTGTGGGTTACCATATTCAACATCCTTGCAGTGAATTGTGATGGTAAGTAAAATGACATAGCATTCTGAGGTGAATAATGTTAAGGTTATAAAATAAAAAAACTCATGGATCATTTGTAATTGTTATTTATTTTGTTATGGGATGTAAAGTTGAATCAAAAAAAAATTTTTTTGCCAATAGCGTATTGTTAAACTGGGACAGGGTATTACTGGCAAACTGGGACAGCCATTTAAATCATTCTAATGGGGAAATTTAGTTCCCTTTTTATATACCCCCTTAAATTTAGTTAGTTAGCTAGATATTTCAACAAAGACTGAATCAGCTGATTATATTGAGCAATGCTAATGCTAATTGCGATGCTAATTGTTAGCTAGTTAGCATAAAAAATAAAAATCTAGTTAGCAAAATTAATTTGCCAACTTCAGATTGACAGAATAATGGTAATGATGATAATAATCATGTACTGTACACAGCAAATTCACTGGTGTTAAATCAACACCCAAGTGTTAAATTAACACTCAGTCGTTCCCATTAGACGTAGCTATACAAACACT
>JACXGM010018642.1:0-18894 GCA_016801145.1 Umbra pygmaea | reverse complement strand
TATTATCCCACCATGTATCAGTGGTAGGCCTGACTTATTATCCCACAATGTATCAAAAGCAGGCCTGACTTAGTCTGCCATCATGTATCAGAGGTAGGCCTAGCTTAGTCTGCAACCACGTATCTGAGGCAAGCCTAGCTTAGTATCCCTCCATGTACAAGAGGCAGACCTGGCTTAGTCTGCCACCATGCATCATAGATCAATAGTCACTTGGTCACCACTTAAAAAGATTCTCACTACTTTTTCTCCCCTTAAAGTCATTTGTGGTATGTTGGCATGTTGAATCGTTGCTAACCCCACCTCTGTCACAGCCTCTAACTATAGCAGTTGGCACGTGACTAGCTGAGAGCACCTGCATATGAAATATCATCACACAACTTATCACACTAGGGCTCACCCTCAAATGCTCCTTATTTCCTACATAGTGTACTATTTTAGACCAGGGTTCACGGGGTACAGGGCATCATGTTCTACACAGTTCATGTCACACTAGATAGTAGCCAGTGGCCTTGATCTCTTCCTATCGGTCATGGTTCAGTGTGTGTCAAATCATATCAAATTGGATTTATCACATGCTCCTGGTACAGCAGGTGAAGATTTACCATGAAATGCTGACAGGTGAAAGTCTCACGCCACCTGGCACAGTCTTGAACTTTTGCTTCCTTTACATTAAATATTAAAAGGAGAATTTCATTTTTTCAACCAATCCACACAACCTACTTTGCATTTTGCCTGCCTGCCTGCCTGCCTGTCTGTCTGTCCGCCTGCCTGCCTGCCTGCCTGCCTGCCTGCCTGTCTGCCTGTCTGCCTGTCTGCCTGTCTGCCTGTCTGCCTGTCTGCCTGTCTGCCTGTCTGTCTGTTTTTCGTGGTCTTCTGTTACCGAAGCCTCACATATCAGATCCCCAGTGTATTCAGTCAGTAACGTTTTGGAAACCATTCAACTGTGTAGAGATTTGATTGTGATTGGGGAGTCATTACTTGGTGATTACATATAATGTATAGACTGATTTGATACATCATGATGATCAGGTGTATAATTACACTTTGATTCCCTCTGCTTTCCTGTCTTAATCCTCTAAACCATGTCTTGATTCTATCAAATTAGAATAGTGTTAATAGGATGGGATTATAATAGATTATGTTTGATGGGGGAGATTGAGATATGATTTTGATAACTTTAGGTCCTTTGGATCCAATCAGCCCTTCACTAGCATTGAACCAGTCTTAAAGGATTATATTTTGGATAATTGAATGATATCTGCCTGTGTTATGCCGAGAGGATCACTAGATCATATGAGATCATGTAGCTGGAGTCATAAATGGAACCATGTTCCCTTAATTCAAATGTAGTGCACTGTGTAGGGAATAGGGTTTAATTTGAGGCGCACGCTCTGTGTCTGTTTTGAATAGTAACTGGATTTGCATCCTCACCCTATTTTCAACAACAGCGCTATACATATAACATGATTACATTATATATTCATATTATCCCACAACAGCAACATATTGATCGTCTGTGTTGAAGCCAGAGTATTTCTGCTCACAAATTCCCTTTCAAGGGCAAGATACATCTGTATGTTATATCTTTATAACTGAAAGCCAAATCAGTTTTTGTGTTGTGAGTGTAGTGATGTGAAGGTCTACAAATCATAATTTGATCATTTTCACATCTTGGCTTGTGCCTCTCATTCTGTTGGTACCTCGTCTGAGTGTTTTCTATCTGGGACAGTGTCATTATCATCTCCTGACACAATGATTAGTAGAGCCTTGATGAGCAGGGTGAAAGAGAGGAGATATAGAGAGACAAAGAAAAAAATATATTTAGAGAGACATTGCTGGTAGCTAGAAATGTCAACAGTCTGTGCTGTTTCTTGTCTAGAGCTTTACACAGAGGAGTAGTAGGCAGCTTGACAACCCTGAACTCTAACAGGTTATATCCTAACACTATATATATATATATATATATATATATATATATATATATATATATATATATATATATATATATATATATATATATATATATTAATATACACAGGTCCTTCTCAAGAAATTAGCATATTGATGATATTATGATAAAGTTCATTATTTTCCATAATGTAATGATAAAAATTAAACTTTCATATATTTTAGATTCATTGCACACCAAATGAAATATTTCAGGTCATTTATTGTTTTAATGCTGATGATTTTGGCATACAGCTCATGAAAACCCAAAAAAAAAAAATCTCAAAGAATTAGCATATTTCATCTGACCAATAAAATAAGTGTTTGTAATACAAAAAAAAAAGAAAATGTCAACCTTCAAATAATTATGTTCAGTTATGCACTCAATACTTGGTCGGGAATCCTTTTGCAGAAATTACTGCTTCAATGCGGCGTGGCATGGAGGCAATCAGCCTGTGGCACTGCTGAGGCCCAGGATGCTTCGATAGCGGCCTTAAGCTTATCCAGAGTGTTGGGTCTTGCGTCTCTCAACTTCCTCTTCACAATATGTCACAGATCACAATATGCTAATTTCTTGAGAAGGACCTGTATATATATATATATATATATATATATATATATATCTTGTGTAGAAGCACATCTCTGATAAAGTAAGTTCAAATCCAGGAAGTATAGAATAAGACAGGAAATTGTATCCTGTCCTCTCAGGGTGTCTCTGACTCCCTGAATCAGTTAGTAGCAGAGTGAGAAACAAATTCTAAATGGTACTTGGTAGCAGGCATAGAAACTGCTTTTAAATACTTTTTTATGAACAGTAGACACCAGATGTTTTTTTCTGTAGGAGAGGAAGTAAATGACAAGAGGGCACTCTTAGCAACAAGCTCCTATTAAAGGAACACTCCAGACTCCTAAACAGCTCAAAATCATTGTGCCGGTCACGTGTCCGACACCACAGTCACCAAAACCACCTTCTCATCGAGTTCGGTAATTCCCAGCTCGGCCACCGAAGGTTTTAAAAAAACCTTTGTCGATGTCACTGCAACATTTTTTATATAGAATAAAACGGGACAAATAAATATTGGGAAGTCAACCAAACGTTTCCCTTGTATCTAGATGTTTCACAAAATCACTTACGACAAGCAAAACATGCCAGAAAAATCTGGTCATTTGGGACAACTCACAGACTAGCAAAGACACATCTTGGAACTGTTCATAGTTAATGAGCGTCAGTGACAGGAGCGCAATGGGATTTAGCTCAGATCGAGGAGTTTTGTCGCGGACCTAAAAAATTTGTCTGTGACAGCTAAATCGGCACTAAAAGCGTGTAGTGTATACTTGGCTTAAGTTGCAAGCTGGGGCTTCCATGGATCAGACCTGTGTGTCCAGCACATTCCACAGATATTTGCTTTGTGGAAGGGCGCATTATCCTGCTGAAAGAGGCCAATACCATCAGGAAATACTGTGTCCAGGAAAGGGTGTACATGGTCTGCAACAATGCTTAGGTAGGTGGTACGTGCCAACATAACATCCACATGAATGGCTGAATGGCAGGACCCAAGGTTTTCCAGCAGCACATTGCCCATAGCATCACGCTGCCTCGGCCGGGCTTGTCTGTTGGATTGGGCCAGCCTTCGCTCCCCACATGCATCAATGAGCCTTGGCCACCCATGACCCTGTCGCCCGTTCACCACTTTTCCTTCCTTGGATCACTTTTGATAGGTACGGACCACTGCATACCAGGAACACCCCACAAGAGCTGCAGTTTTGGAGATGCCGTGACCCAGTCATCTAGTCATCACAAGTTGGCCCTTGTCAAATCCTTACGCTTGCCCATTCTTCCTGCTTTGAGGACATCAACTTTGAGGACAAAATGTTCACTTGCTGGCTAATATATCCCACCCACTGACAGCCAGGTGCCATGGTAATGAGATTATCAGTGATTTTCACTTCACCTGTCAGTGGTCATAATGTTAAGGCTGATCGGTGTATGTCTCTCTGCTCGTAAGGCTCAAAAGTAGATTGGGCTGTATACCTTACATCCAGGGTCGTTGCTGATGCGGGAATGGTGAATATGATTCACGGGTCCCATGGCCTTATGGGGGCTTATAACCATCCATGCCTTTGTAAAGCCCCTGCAGAAAGTGCTGCCAGACAGTCAGAGGAACGCTACTAGTAAAGAAGAGGGAGAAGGACAGAGTAACAGGACTCTAGCTGTGAAAAATCAAGGAATCATTGAGGATGGAGGTAAGGAACATGAAGGAAAAGCGGTCAGGTGGATGTGTCTTCTTAATTATTTTATCAACAGTTAAATATGAATAAAAGTATTAGCTAAAACCATAGAAATAGAATGGATAGAAAGGCCATTGAACTGCTTGGCATGGTCATTCGATTAGTACACAACAAAATGACAATTGTTATTAGTTGTCACGGTGACAACACGCAAATCTGTTTAATGCGGAAGTGGGCCGCTAGATCTTTGTAATGGAATGGTACACATAAAAATCGATCTGACCATTCTGCTACATTGATTTGAATTGGAATGGCCTTTCTAACCATTCTATTTCTATGGCTAAAACACTCTTCTGTCTCATTAACTAGTTCATGTAGCTAGTTATTTGAAACATTGGATTATTAAATTACATATACTAATCTGCAGTCTTAATGGTACTGTAACACTTTTGGTGGATGTGGTATAGTGATGGAGGAAGACCAAAGGCATGCGAATGCTTGTAGTTATAATGAATAGACCGATAGCTTCCCAACTAGCTTATACAGGACAATAAACAGATATGGATATACAACAACATCAGGCGTTAACTCGTCTGTGCGCTTCATTTGCGGCACAGAATGCGACATAACCCTACCTGGCAATACACGTACATATATGTTAGTCTACTTACAACGCTATAGTGGCGAAGGGCACAATGTAGAGGGTCCATAATAATTGCAATTATAAGGAAAGCACGGCGACATAAAACCACACGTACAGATCATCAATGAACCACATCGCCCTCCGGACTCTTAGGCTTATAAAGCCACATAGTACTTGTTAACTCCAGCTGATAGCTGTAGACAATTAGACTCAACAAGCCCTATATTCCCATCACACTATATAGACCTGGAAATCACTATAGGAGTCCAGAGGGTGGGCTAACATATCATCTACATACATTATATGAACATAAAATAGTACCTAAGACTGGAATATAAACTGAACTCAAAAAGACATAATGCCACACAGAATACAGAATATACACAATAAGTGGACAGTGTGACAGGTACATTATTTAGGCTATGATACACTTTTAATTGAAATGTACATTCATATTACAAATTTTACAAAAATAGACAAAACATGCTAACATTTTAATTATATTTCCTAGGTTAGTTCAGGTAAGGACATTAGTCAATTTAAATAAATTAATGAATTAAGCCCTAATCTTTGGATTTCCCATGATGTGAATAGACAAATGCACCATGAAACGGGACCTACTGTAAATAGCATTTATATTTTGTTTAAATACATTAATTTATAAACTGGTCTGTAACATCTTAGATGTTTCGTGTCATATTTTTATTTTGGTTCAGTCAGTCAACTGATTACTTTATATGAACACTCACTGGACACTTTATTAGGTACACATGTTCAACTGCTCATCAATGCAAATATCTAATCAGCCAATCATGTGGCAGCAAGGTATTGTATTTAGGTTGGTAGACATGCTCAATGCGATCTTCTGAATTTGTAACCAAGCATCAGAAGGGGGAAGGAAGGTAATTTACTTTCAACACAATATGGTGGTTAGAGTCAGATATGCTGTTTTGAGTATTTCAGAAAGTACTGATCTACCTGGATTTTCCTGCACAACCGTCTCTAGGGTTTGCAGAGAATGGTCCAAAAAAAAGGAAATATCCAGTGAGAGGCAGTCCTCTGGGCAAAAATGCCTTGTTGATGGCAGAGGTCAGAGGAGAATGGCCAGACTGTTTTGAGCTGATAGAAAGGCAACTGTAACTCAAATAACCAGTCATTACAACCAAGGAATGCAGAAGAGCATCTCTGAATGCACAACATGTTGAACCTTGAAGCAGATGGGCTACAGCAACAGACAACCAAACAAGGTGCCACTTCTGTCAGCTAAGAACAGAAAACTGAGTCTACAATTAAGACAATAGACGATTGGAAAATCGTCTGATGAGTCTCAATTTCTGGGGGATATTTTATTCGCACACTTCTGCCCCTTAGTACCAATTAAGCATAATTTAAATGCCATAGCCTGCTGGATGATTGTTGCTGACAATATTTATCCCTTTATGACCACAGTGTACCCATCTTCTAATGGTCACTTCCAGCAGGATGACACAAAGCTCACATCATCTCAAACTGGTATCTTGAACATGACAATGAGTTCACTGTACTAAAATGGCCTCCACAGTCACCAGATCTCAATTCAATCAAGCACCTTTGGGATGTGGAGGAACAGGAGATTCAATCAAGCACCTTTGGGATGTGTTGGAACAGGAGATTCGCATAATGGATGTGAAACTAAAGAATCTGCAGCAACAACTTTGTGTTGCAATAATGTCAATGTGGACCAAAATCTTTGAGGAAAGTTTCCAGCAACTTGTACAACCTATGCCATGATAAATTAAGGCAGCTCTGAAGCAAGGTGTAACTAATGAAGTGGCCAGCGAGTGTATAAACTCACTTTGAAATTGCTGCGTGTATATTTTTGGGTGAAATAGCCTGTAGTAGTGATTAAATGTGGTAATTAAAAGACAAGAGGATTGCAGGCACCAGTCTTATCTTAAAAATAATATAATATTAATAATACTATTTTTGTAAAGGGGGACCAGACATATTTTTTCACGGGGCCCTAGAATTACTTACAATGGCCCTGCTTTCATCTGTGAGCTCATAACGCTCTACAGTGGGTTTGACTCTGTACTCTAAATGGGTTGTGTTGGAGCTCTAATAGCCTGTGTAATAACTGTAATATTCGCCTGCCTCTGATAATCATAGCCTTTTGTATCCTCGTTATTGTGCACGTCTCAAACGGCACTTCCTGTTAGTATACTTCTTGTTAGCCATGACCCATAAGGCTCTCAATAGTGCACTACCTAGGGATATTTGGGATGTGGATGTAAACTGTGGTGTAACTGTCCCGCTCATGCATGCTCAGCACACGCCATGCTATGATTTGCAATTCCTCCATTAATTAGAATATCAAACAGCAGTCACAATCCTTTTTTGAAGGTAACACAGTGAGCTAGCAGCTAGTGGACTGCCCCACACATGCACACAAACACACACACACACACACACACACACACACACACACACACACACACACAAACAGGACCTGTCACAGTGATGTCAGAGGAGGTACAGAGCAGTTTAACCCTATTAGTAAGCCAAGGTCTGAAGCTCCTCCATTCACCTCCCCCTCTCTGCCTATCACAGTTTCTCTCTCTGCCCCTCTTGCTTCTCCGCCCCGTCATGCATCATGTCCCCTATCAACTGGTGCTTTTCTTAATTAAAGGAACCGATGCAGCATTAAAGTACATTACATTTCATTATACTACATTTAGCTCTGTGTCATTGTAAGGGCTGTCTACCTCCCTATAGCTATACTTCTGTCTGCGATATATTGGACTGAAGAATTGTAACATTCTTGGACATTATTTTAATATATTTCAGATGAGTCTACTACTTTGATGTAGAAATATGTAGTATACGGAAATATCACCATGTAGAATTATGTAGCATATGGAACTATCACCATGTAGGACTATGTAGAATCTGGAACAATCACTTTGTAGAATTATGTAGTATATGGAACTATCACCATGTGGAATTATGTATAATTAAATCCTTCCCTATACGTTGTTATCTGTAAAAGCAGTTGTTGCAACTCTCTGATGTAAAAAGGGCTTCATAAAATCAATTTAATTGACTAAAATTCAAGCCATGTTCTTTTCTTTTGTTCAACTCCAGATTATTGTCCACACTTCAGAACTTAATATAGTCAAAATATTTTTGCCTCAATCCTTACGCACAAAACATGGTCTGCTGTCCTTGTTGGTTCCTGTTTTACTCTTCTTATCCCTGGGGGACTGTATATCAGAGGGCTGGGTGTCATGGAAATTATTCTGCGTCTGAATTACACAAACGCACTCAAGCACTGTTCGCTTCTCCTCTTGCCCTCCAAACATCTGGCCGACAAGGTGGATGGAATCAGTGACGTACTTTTTTGAATCAAATCAAGGCAGGGTTCTTTCCAGGGCCCCGTTAGACTCAGGAAGCTTTTGCTCATCTCTGTGTAAAGGCCACACATTGTTAGTCAGAGCTGAATGATTTCCTCCCACCAAGGTAAATTAGGCAATTATAGGAATGTAGTTTACAGTTGTCTATGTGATGGTTGCCTGCTAGGGACAAAGACCCCTGGGGCGTGTTCAAAGTAAGGGCATTTCTTTTGTTCAATACCAATATAATGTACAATGTTCTTCTCACACTGGGCACCAGTTTCCTAATCCCCAGCTGAATCCAAGTAACTAATTATGATATTCAGTTTGGAATGCAATGTGCAATTTAGAATACAGAATGCAGAATTTAGAATACAGAATGTGGAATAATGTATATACTGCAGAATTAGAAACATACTTAGAAACATACTTCAGAATTAGAAACATACCCATAAACATTAAAGACATACACTACCAGTCAAAAGGTTTAGAGCACGGTGCATTTACATGTATTTTGAAAGAAATTGAAATGTTCATTCACTAAGGTGGCATTAAATTGATAAGAAATTATTATAAACTATTTATGAGCTAAAGATTTTATATTTAGGACACTGGATTCATGGATGCTGAAAATGTGGCTTTGCTGTTGTATTTGAATAACTCATTATAAATAATGAATTTCCAACATTGATAGACATGTTTAACATCAGTAATGCAAAAAGCTAGCTGCAATTACACACATGGTACTAGAACAACTACCTTTAACATACTTTATGACTCCTCCCTTTTACCCATGGGTTTTAAATTAATTTTGATGTACAGTATTTATAATTTCATTAGCAATATCCTTAAATGCAATATTATGTTTATAAAGCATTGGAAGAAAAATATTAATCTAAATATTACTAGCCTGATAATAGGAGTTCTCAGTAAAATAATCACATAAAGAAATTCTGTATTAATTTTGCGATGCTGTCATGGATCCTAGGAACTGGGTTCGGGATTTGTGGCGTAAGACTGAGATGTGGGTGTATGTGTATGCATTTTGGGTTTATTGTCTGTATTTATGTTGTGTTGGGTTTCACATTATGCCATTGCATGGCACTGTAGATTTATGTTTAAGGGGAATGTATATGTGTGTGTTATTTTTAAGTGTGCGCCACTCCCTGTTCTACTTTGCCTATTCGGGTTGATTGAGAGACCGGTTGGGTCTAATTAGTAATTGCATCCAGCCGGTTTCCTTTCTTCCCTATTTAGTGCTCAGTAGAACAGAGAGTAGCACGAGACATTAATATTCTGTTGCTGTGGTGTGCTATTTGTCCAGGAGGTTTACTACTGTATGTGAGTTGTCATAGGAGTGCAGTCTTAGTCTCCCTCTCTCTAACACACATGTTATTAATGACAGATGCCCCATTATGATAAACTGTTCTGTTTGTCAACATGAAACCACAATGTACCACAATGGAATGGTAAAATATATAATAATCTTAAAAAATATATATTTTGCAAAATATACAATATGTGCAATTACACTGTAGGACAGGGTTCTCAACCGGTTCCACATAGGGCCTAGTGTATGCAGGTTTTTGCTTTTACCATGTATCTGACTGATTGATTAGGTCACTAATTGGTTAGGATCTCCTCTCACCTGGCAGTCTAGGTCTTAATTGGGCTCTAATTGAAAGGAAAGACCAAAACCCAGCATACACTAGGCCGTCTGTGGAACCGCTTTGAGACCCCTGCTGTAGGCCATTGTCTCTGTTTAATGATTTGCTTGATTTCAGATGTCCTGATATGCAAGAGGCTAGTTTTTCCTACATTAGTCTCTAATTCCTAATTGGTAAGTTGTGATAAATACGGAAAACAAATGAGCTTACTGTTCAATTCTTCTTAATAAAGAAGGAATCAAACTGAGAGTAGGCTTTTTGTGATGTGAGCCTGCCTTCAGCTTTCTTTTTGTGGTTTCAAGATGAAGTGTCGCCACCTACTGTGTGGAGTGTGCATTCTTGTGTCATTGTCTTTCAAATGAACACATTGTTAGGATGAAAAGCTGAGGGCTCTCCGCCAGACATGCAAATCCTATCACAGGCGGCCTGCCAAAAGATATTAGCTGCTGTCTGAATGGAGGCCAGCTGCTTGAAATGCAAACCACCTTTTTTAGGCAGTGAACTCAACTCAACCGCAGGTGGTACGAGTATTTCCAGCACTTATTTTGGTGCAGGGGTGCAACCTGATCCTGTGCTACATTAACGTAGGCACATTACATAGATTATTGTAAAAATAAATTGGTTATTAGTCAACTTAAAAAAATAACAACATAGGCTATATTTCTCACAGGAGAATACGATTAAAAGCATTTGCAGTATGCTGTTATCCCAAAGACACATTTTCGGTTTATCAAATCCAGCTTCCTGTTCCATTTAGCTGTATTCAGCTGCTGTCTTGATGCCTAGTGTGTAGCAGGATGCCTCACTGTCTTAATGAACCGTGAAAAGGCCAAGTCCACATCAGTCTGCTTGTCATAATCAGCCGTGATAATATTCAGCGCCCCTTCCTCTACCTGCATAGAGACAAAGCAATTTATCCAAATTATACATTTTGTCAGGTCGGTAGTCTGATTTCTGTGAGTTCATGTATTTGTGGGTAAATTACATGAACTGTTGTCGTGACACCGTGTATGAATGTAATCATCTGTGGAGCCATTTGATAACAGTACTTGCTCCATGCATTCCCCACTGGAGGCCTTCTCCTGGGTGTAAGACTTTGAAGGCATTTTGAAAACACATATTTCTGTCAGGCTTCTGTTCCCTTCTTCACCTGTCATCCCAGGGTAACTCTTCCCTTCTCCACGTGTCATCCCAGGGTAACTCTTCCCATTTCCACCTGTCATCCCAGGGCAATTCTTCCCTTCTCCACCGTTCATCCCAGGGTAACTCTTCCCTTGCTTTGGTTTCATGCTGTTGGTAAATCATTACAGTTTTTCGCTTGCTGAAATGCATTTCTTGAAATTATGCCTCCTTTTCTCGAAACTCTAAACACAAATCCATAACTTCTCACGCAATTCCCCAAACTTCCTATTATCAAGTCAAAATAAAGCTCTCCACTCAAAAACCTGAAATCTTTCTGAAAAACCAACATTTTCCATCAGACTGGACACACAAGCCCCTTAAAACACACACTACAACATAGTCTAACACACGGTGAGATACATTTAAAAAAATACTACCAAAACACATACTAAGTTATGTAGCTTGTGTCTTCTTCCTTCATGTCTCTCTGAATATAATGTTCCAAACCTGAATGAATTGACTCCAGCCCTTTGGTCTATCCATCGAAGGTTCTGGTTGGTGTGTCATCAATTTTGACTCGTAATTGTGCTCAAGCTGTGCTGACTTGAGTGAACACTAAAGGAAGGGGTTTGTGTGCAGAGGTTTGCAATGACAGTTCAACAAATCTGACTCGTGTCAAAACAGGGGAATAGTGTTTTATAGTTTGGAAATATGGGTGTGTTATTCGATAAAGGGCTTTATGGTTTAGATTTTGTTTTTCAAAAAGCCGGTTATAGGGCCCTATCTTGCACCCGGCGCAACACAGCGCAAAGCCTGAATGCAATTGTCTTTGCTAGTTTATGACCGACGCAGCTGTCAATTTCCCATCCAGCGCCCGCGTTGTTTAAATAGCAAATGCACCTGTGCCCATATTTGCACCCATGGGAGTGCTGGTCTTACAGGTAGGTGTGTTCAGGATAATTCTGGATGTATTGCTATCTTGAGGCATCGGAAAGTGATCACTCAATTGACCAACAAAAACCTGGTCTAAAGTCAATGCATGTATGTCTTTGTTATCAAATGCTCCTAGGCATATGCACAGCGTGTGCACACTATGCTTGTTGCACACACACAGGGAAGTGCAGCAGCACACAAACATGCAAAATATTACAAACAAAAATATTACGGTGCAAATCCACCGTCATAATAGCAATGAGCGAAAGACAAACGCGCCTGGCTCTTAAAGGGAATGGGAGATGAATCTCTAATTGGTTTATTGCATGTTACGACCAAAACACACCCATGAATAAATGAAGACACTTAGTACAACGCTTTTAGACCATGCGCCCGGCGTGGACCATGGAAAGTTTTCCACTGTCAAACTAGCAAAAGTAGATTTGGACACGCCCTAAGCATACTTGGGCCATGCGCTTCACGCCATGCGCTTAGATCGTTAAAATAGGGCCCATAGTGTTTAAGCAATCAAGAAAAACTGTAAAATACAAATCACAGGGAATTAAATTTTTATCAACTAACGAGGGGCCACCAGGCACTGCCTGTGTGGACTGTTGTTACAGATACTGGTAGTTAAAGGTTCGGTTTGAGTTGATCTCCCACCTCGCTCTCTCACTCTCTCTCTCTCTCTCTCTCTCTCTCTCTCTCTCTCTCTCTCTCTCTCTCTCTCTCTCTCTCTATCTATCTCTCTCACTCTGTCAGGGTTATTTATTAATTTTAAATTAACCGTAGCCGTTGTCATGACATCCTATAACCCTAGTCGTTATTATCCATCGGCAGTTATTAATCTCCAGTAATCAATGTTCCCTGTTGCTGTGGCTACCAGACCATGACTTTTCTCTAAGGTAACTTTTCTTCCGAGTGCTTTAGAAGTTACTTCCTGTTTATCGTTTCCTCTCTTCCCAGTGGTTCTTAGCAACTTCAGTCTCTCTTTCTCTCACTTTCTCTCCAAGGTCGTCCTTGAATGTGTATCGCTAGCGTGGCCAGACCTTAATGGCTTTCTCCCTCCTCCCATCATGCACCTCTCGTGTAGCATGCTTGGTCTCCTTGACGGTGTCCCAAATTACCCCTCATTCTTTACACAGTACACTAAAGCCCAGTGTGCCCCTTGTCAGAAAATAGTGGACTACATAGGGGACACAGTTCTATTTGGGATGTTCGCACTTTGTCTCATTGCCCAGACAGGAAAACTTACGTCTACTGCGAAAAAGCACTCTGCTCTCTCACACATGACCTCCGTACAACCAACCCAGTCTGATAAACTAGAGAATGTTTATGTGGCCGAATACGAGCTGGTGTAGTATCCCTAAAAACAATATGATTTCTAGTATAGTGCAATCCCTGTGAACAGGGGCTACGTACGATAAAGAAGGCCGTTTCGGACACGGGCCAGAAAGCAGAGTTATGGAGTAACCCTCTAAATCTGATGGTTTGTGTCTTAATGGGTAACAGTGAAGTATGCTCAACTACCCCTCCCCCAAACACTCCTCTAGACAGGTCTTCAAACAGAGGTAGAGCTCTGATTAGTTCTGTGTCTGTGTGCTTCAGTGTATAAGGTCAGTGTCTGTTATAGACATAAAGCTTACTAAAACTCTATTTTTTATTCAATTCCCTGGTATTCCTGAGGTCCAGGTTGGAGAATTCCAGACCTATCTGTATTCTTATGAAACTGAAATTCTTCTAACTTTGGTATTAAAAGTTCAAATATCTTCACCAACCTAGTAACAACTGTCTCGTCCTTCCCAGGATTCCATGATCATTTCAGAAGGTGAAACTGATAGAATCTGACAGTTGTGGTCTTATTTATTAGATAAGACATCTTACATGATTTAAAGGACAGCAAGGGTGTTATTTATTAGATAAGACATCTTATGTGATTTAAGGCAACATAAAAGCCACTCTTAGAGCGAATCCCAAATCACCAACATTTCCCTGCACTTTTATAACATTGAAATCCTATGTAGGGAATAGGGCGCGTGCTAAATGTCTGGAAGCATCCTACAGTAAATCTCTCCCTGGTTCTCAGTACTTTTCTGTCTCTTGAGTACAGCCAGTTGGGTAACACTCGAGTAACTTCGTCCCCAGGCTATTGGGCACAGCACATATACCCCTGGTACACAGACCATTCTAAATTGGCCTTAGTGACTATATCATTCTAGTGGAGAGACCCACAGAGGAAAGTATTTGGCACCATTTAATTATAGCAAATCGGTTCTATTAGAAGTAGGTCACTGTTAATGGAGTGGGGTGCCATTTTGAGCAAGACTTTAAAGGTTTATAGAGATATTTAGCTTGACCAATGTTTTCTAAAAGGCTCCCCATGTTCATTGCACTCAGGCTACAGCTTAGAAGCCGCTGCACGGCCTCTTCTGTTGAGTGTATTTACTGTTGCCATTCCTCCTTGGGGGTTGTTTTTAGCCTTCTGTGGGTTTACAGTAGCATAGTTATTCGGCTTCATTCACAGGACCACCTAATCCTGTCTAAATTTCACTCCTCACTCATTCATGATCGATTGTCCGCTTTCATTTGAGTGCTATCTAACGTCCTTGGGAGGACGCATACCTCGACATCGACTGCCCATATACTCAGGGAGTTGCTGGGATAAAGCAGGGCCTTAATCACAAGGTGGATGTGATGACATTCGGGAGGAGAAAAAGGGGTTGAAAATCGGTACGATTGGAGTGCAGAAACTCCAAAAGAGAGCCTTGGAAAATATGTATATATATTTTATACTGTATATTTTCAGATATGTTTTACTAGATGGAGATAGGTGGAATATTGGGCTGGCTTGAAACACATGCTGCTCCAGTGAACTTTTCTACAGTGGTGTACCAACATTATAACACATTTTCATTGAAAAAGTCAGTTTGATTCATACTTCATTGTCCTTGCATTGGAAGTTGTCCAGACACAAATCTAGCATTGCTACACATGCCAGCTGGTCGTTAGTTTGATTTCCACTGTTATTGTTCAAACAGACTTGTTGTTAATTCGGTTCATTCAGGTTGATGTAGTTACTCGGCAGCATGCCAGACACTGTTGACAGTGACAGCACTGTCCTTGGTCCTGAACACAACATCTGGCTCATCAAAGCTAGCAGATTTACACAATGAGCTGTAACCTACCTGCTGGACCATTTTAAGGGGAATTATTGTAATCATATATCTGATGATTTTGTTTTTTCACCCACAGTTAGACAATGTAACCACACTCCTCCTTCACCCAGTGTTTGCTATGTTAGTCGGATTTACAAAAAACAGAGTTTAAACTGAGTGGAGACAGTGAACCAGCTGGATAGTCTATAAATAATGTGCTGTTGGAAAACTGTCTCTCTTCCTTCCAGTTAATATGGAGCTGTACCACAGAGATTGCAATGTAAAATGGAAACAATGATTTTGACATTGTAATGGACAGGCACAGAGGGAACCGACACAATGCAAGTGTTCAGGGCCCTGTTGGGTTTTTTGTTAGGACACAACAAGACAAATCAAACTCAGACCGCTTTGGTGCGGATGCAGTGTCTTTTCTCGGGTGCACACCTAGTGGCAGTTGGAAAAGATGGGCTCTGGCAGTTGCTGTCTCTGCAGCCTTTACACCCTCTTCTCAAGGTTGTCTCTCCCTCCTGGGGTCCCTCGATCTTGGGGTCCCTCAATCTTGGGGTCCCTTGATCCTGGGTTCCCATGATCCTGGGGTCATTTGATCTTGGGGTCTTTTGATGTTGGGGTCTATTGATCTTGGTGTCCTTTGATCTTGGGGTCATTTGATCTTAGGGTCCCATGATCCTGTGGTCCCTTGATCTTGGAGTCCCTTGATCCTGGGGTCCCTTGATTCTAGGGTCCCTTGATCCTGGGGTCATTTGATCTTGGAATCCCTTGATCTTGGTTTCTCTTGATCATGGTGTCCCTTGATCTTGGTGTCCCTTGATATTGCAGTCCCTTGATCCTGTGGTTCCTTGATCCTGTGGTCCCTTCATCATGGTGTCCCATGGTCCGGGGATCTCTTGACCCTATGATCTCTTGATCCTGGGGTCCCTTGATCTTGGGGTCCCTTGATCCTAGGGTCCCTTGATCCTTGGGTCCTTTGATGTTGGGGTCATTTGATTTTGGGGTACCTTGATCTTGGAATCTCTTGATCTTGGGGGTCTCTTGGCCTTTAAGGGCCTTTGATCCTGGGGTCTCTTGATCTTGGGGTTCTTTGATCCTGGGTTCCCTTGATCCTGGGGTCCATTATCCTGGGTTACCTTGGTCTAGGGATCCCTTGAATTTGGGGTCCCTTGATCCTGGGGTCCCTTGATTTTGGAGTGGCAATGAGGGCAACATAGTTTCACCCAATCTCTGCCTTTAGTTGCTTCCTCCTCTCAAGGCTTCTCCAAGTATATCGTCTTCTGCTCTGGCTTTTCCCACAGCCTGTTCTTTTAGAGCCTCTTCACCCTTCCCCTGATGAGCCTTCTTGTTTGGGAGCGTTGGTACGATTCTTATGTAGCAGGCAGGGGAGCGTTCGCATCTTAACATCAAAGGGGTAGATGGAAATGTTTGTACAGATACCCATATTGTTGCAGACCAATTGCCAGGCTAGTGGCAAGAAAAGTATTTATAATTTATTTTTATTGTAGATATTAAGTTGATGTGATAGAAAAGCGATTTGTTTTTTACAATAATAATAAATTCTGTTTTGTATAATAGCATTTTTTTTCCAATTTGACCACTTTTCTACATAGTGCTTATTTTGACAAACACATTGTAGAATTAGCCTCGTATCTGTTTTTACTGTGTAAATGTAGGGTTACATTTTGGGTGAGCCTGGTACCTACGCCTGTTTGTAGTGTAGGCTTTTGCTCACCAGACCCCTTCACACAGCCCAGAAGTCAGAAGTCACCCAGAGTCTACACAGTGGAGAGGTCAACAGTATGGGGTCCAGGTTAGCAACCACACTGATGTGACCTGGCCCTGGGTCACACATGTCAATCATGTCCCCTCAATGGTCCTGTCTTTCTAAAGGTTTCCGGAAAGTGTAATGCATACTCTACATCCATGATGTCACCTTATTCCCTAAGTAGTGCACTGCTTTTGTACAGAGCCCTGTTAGTGATATATAGGGAATTGAGTGGCATTTGGGCCGGGACCTCAACGCCGGTGTCACAGGAAGAACCAGGGAGTGCTGTGTGTTCTGTGTTCCACAGGGAGTTGTGATATTTGTGGAAATCTAGAGCATGCCCTCTGTCTCCTAGAAACCATCTCCCTGGAGATGGGAGCAGAGCGATGGCATGGAAACGTTGAATGCCACTCCTGTGTAGATTGTGACTGCCACTACTGTGTAAACATTACGACAACCACTCCTATTTAAATATTATGACTACTGTACCACTCCTAAATAAATATTATGACAACCACTCCTATATAAATATTATGACTACCACTCCTATATAAATATTATGACTACCACTCCTAAATAAATATTATGACAACCACTCGTATATAAATATTATGACTACCACTCCTATATAAATATTATGACTACCACTCCTATATAAACAGTATGACTACCACTCATATATAAATATATGACTACTACTCCTATATAATCTTTAGACTACCACTCATATACGTATAAACATTATGACTACCACTCTGATAAAAACATTATGAATACCGCTCTTAAATAAACAATAAGACTACCACTCTTATATAAACATTATTACTACCACTCATATACTTATAAACATTATAACTACCACTCTTATATAAACATTATGACTACCACTCTTATATAAACATTATGACTACCACTCTTATATAAACATTATGACTACCACTCTTATATGAACATTATGACTACCACTCTTATATAAACATTATTACTACCACTCATATACCTATAAACATTATGACTACCACTCTTATATAAGCAATATGACTACCACTCCTATATAAACTTTATAACTACCACTCTTATATAAACACTATTACTACCACTCAAATACTTATAAACATTATGACTACCACTCTTATGTGAACATTATGACTACCACTCTTATATAAACATTATTACTACCACTCTCATCTAAACATTATTACTACCACTCATATAGTTATAAACATTATGACTTCCACTCTTATTAAAACATTATGACTACCACTCTTATATAAACATTAGGACTACCACTGTTATATAAACATCATGACTACCACTTTTATTTAAAAATTATGACTACCACTCTTATTTAAACATTATGACTACCACTCTTATATAAACCTTGACTACCACTCTTATATAAACATTATGACTACCAATCTTAAATAAACATTATGACTACCACTCAAATACTTATAAACATTATGACTACCACTCATATAAACACTATGACTACCACTCATATACTTATAAACATTATGACTACCACTCCTATAAAAACATTGACTACCACTATTGTATAAACATTATGACTACCACTCATACTTATAAACATTATGACTACCACTCATATAGACATTATGACAACCACTCATATACTTATAAACATTATGACTACCAATCCTATATAAACATTATGACTACCACTCCTATAAACATTATGACTACCACTCATACTTATAAACATTATGACTACCACTCATATACTTATAAACATTATGACCACCACTCTTATATAAACATTATGACTACCACTCTTATATAAACATTATGACTACCACTCTTATATAAACATTATGACTACCACTCATATACTTATAAACATTATGACTACCACTGTTATATAAACATTATGACTACCACTGTTATATAAACATTATGACCACCACTCTTATATAAACATTATGACTACCACTCTTATATAAACATTATGACTACCACTCTTATATAAACATTATGACTACCACTCTTATATAAACATTATGACTACCACTCTTATATAAACATTATG
>JACXGM010018641.1:0-18887 GCA_016801145.1 Umbra pygmaea | reverse complement strand
AGTGAGCAAATACCTGAAAAGAAAGTACATTTTAGTATGGGTCCTGAAAATAGGTCTAATTAAAAAAGCATTACTCATTATTATATATGAAGGTATTCATCTATGTCCAATCTATCTTTGACTCTGTATTAATCTATGTCTTAAAGGTGTGCAGTATTTTTAATGGATATTTTACACCATTTTCAATATGCTAACAGCTTTTAAATTGAAATAATCAAGCTCAATTAAATTGCAAATGTGCTGTATGTTTTTATTGACTGTATTTTGCCATTGTATTATTATTCATTAGTGTGTTTGAGGGTGTGTGTGTGTGTGTGTGTGTGTGTATATCTGTAATGAGTGTGCCAGTAAATTTGCTTTTTAATTCCAGAGGATTTTACACACTTTGCTCTAATCACTGTCTGCTTTATCTGTGTTTGCCAGAACTTCTTCATCATTGTGCTATTGTTAGGATGTTGCGTGTGTGTACTGTATGTGTGTGCACGAGTGTGTGCGTGTTTGACAATGACATTGCAGTGTTGAATTATTCGCCCCCAGAGAGGTGGACAATACCAGATCCAGTACTTGAATAACACTTCATAATCTGTAGTGGGTTTAGTTCATTCCCTTCCTACTGAATTACCCTTGGTTTCAGTGGTGTTGTTCTGTTGTTAAGTAGGGGCCAGTGAGAGCATGTTTGGATATTCCCTCTCTCTCTCTGTCTCTCTGATGATAGTGTGAAGGGATGGCAGGTCCTCTTCGCTTCCTGGCCCTTACTGTCCCTCAGTCCTGCTAATGAGCAGTGGAAGACTGTGACACTGACCCGTTGGGCACATCACACATCGGTCATCCAGATCGCCGGTCACGACACCCCTCAGCTCACTATCCCAGGATCCCTGGCACAAAAACAAGGCTAATGATATCCTGCCATGCTGTCTCCATAAAGCTCCCTGCACCATGAATCTTTCTATACCCTCCAAACACAGGCCACAGCTCCTGAAACTCCCTACACCTCTGTAAAGTCTCTAAGACTCCCTAAAGCTCCAATACACCTCTCTAAAAATTCTACAATCCACCAAGCTCCTTGCACCTCGTTAAAGCTCCCTACATCTTTCTATATCTTCCTACTCCTTCATAAAGCTCTCTACACCTTCCTAAAGCTCCATACACCATCCTAGAGCTCCCTAAACATTTGTAAAGCTCCCTACACCCCCCTAAAGCTCTCTACACCTTCCAAACGCTCCCTACACCTTAATATAGCTCCCTACACCTCCTTAAATCTCTCTACAACTCCCTAAATCTCTCTGCACCTCCCTAAATCTCTTTACACCTCCCTAAATCTCTCTACACCTTCCTAACGCTCCCTACACCGTCGTAACGCTCCCTACACCGTCGTAACGCTCCCTACACCGTCGTAACGCTCCCTGCACCGTCGTAACGCTCCCTGCACCGTCGTAACGCTCCCTGCACCGTCGTAACGCTCCCTGCACCGTCGTAACGCTCCCTGCACCGTCGTAACGCTCCCTGCACCGTCGTAACGCTCCCTAAAGCTCTCTACACCTCCATATAGATCTCTACACCTTCCTATAGCTTCATCAACCATCAAATAGCTAGCTACACCTTCCTATAGATTCCTACATCTTCCAAAAATATCTCTAAATGTCCCTAAAGCTCCCTATTAGGGCTGAAACCCTATTTTGTACGGGGTGCTATACATGGGTTCACACATGAACCCGAATACATAGAACATAACATTATAAATAAATGGCTAGCAACCCTTTTTTTTTTTACTTCTTTTAAAGCATGATTATTGCATATGTGTGCCTTAGGCTGGCCACAAAAAATGGCCACTCTAAAATGTGCAGTTTCATCATACAACACAATGAGACAGATGTCATCAGTTTTGAGGGACCAAAACTGACAACTCCCATGCATTGATTTAAAACCACAACATGTGGTTTCAGCACCACGACCAGCTCCGCAGCCTAAGGAATCACAAACAATTCAGTAGGCTGCGGAGCTGGCTGAATCCACCTGTTGTGGCTTTAACTCACTGCATTGGTTTAAACTTCATGACCTGGTTCAATTAGAACAAAAATAAAACATGTTTATAGCTCTAGCCAGTTCATAATCTCTGACTGCTAAAAATATTGATCTCCAACTGTACTCTGTCACTTAATTTCAATTGAAAAAACTGTGTTCTTTACAGTAAATAAGAACTATAAAACATGCATTATATTAAATGTCCCTTTACTTCAAAGAAATTACTTGGCATGGCTACACTAATATAGACAGTATGTCTATTTTCCAGTGCACAACATATGGAAAGTAAAACATGTAGCTATGCGGCAATGTATGTGCAAACTCTGTTATAGGAGTTTTCTAAAATGTTAGGTTTGCTTGCAGGCTTCACAATGTTACTTTGTCCATATAGTCGTTCAGTTGCAGAGGCAGTTGTGGAAACAAAAACAAGTGTCTCCTCACTCTATTCAAGCTAGCCTAGAAAAATCCAGACCCAAATCAGGAGGATTTATGGGTCTGGCTTCGAGTAATGAAAATGACCCAACTCGAGGGGCAGCACCAAGCATGCATTTGAAAATCTCAAGGTACGCAATTGGAAAACACTACGACCAATCACCAGTAGTTTTTCGCTAAGCCCCTATGGCGTAGCTAACTGGTAGATAAAACTATTTAGCAAAACAGCAAAAACATCCTTTTATAAAAAAGGAAGGATTCAAGCGCCGTCTTCTGTTCTTCTTTTAGACAAAAAGCCAAGTCTAACTCGTTCATTGTAGTGGCCAAAAACGTTTTGAACAACTGGTGTTAATCCATAGCGATCTTACAATGTTTACTAATGACTTCGAGGTCACAGAGCTGTCGTGTCATCTGTTTAACACACCTCTGGCACGCCTATATCAGATACACTGATGTGATTGGTGCAGCTTTGCTACAAGGGCATAGTTAATGAGCAGAATTACTCTGTGCCAGAGTAACTTGCTGAGCAAATTCAAATTGTGCTCTCGCGAAAACTCTGGATTTCCAGGGTATATTCAAGCAGTCCTATCAGTAGAATCGGATCTGGTCAAATAAATTACTATAGTTGTTTTTATCGCTGCGGATATGTGCCCATCTTTTGTCAGTTATATGTACTGTACCGCAATACGTACCATACTGTGAGCCTCAAACCGCAATATGTACTGTACTGTGGGCTAGGCGTGCCACTACAACCCTACTCCCTATATGTTTTATCTCTTTTCCCCCACAGCTCCTGAAACTCCTTACAACTCTGGAAAAGCCCCTATTCTCCCTAACGCTCCCGTACACCTTAAAGGCTTCATATACCGCCATACACATCTATACAACTCGTCACATCGACCAAAACTCCCTGCTCATCCGTAACAGTCCCACACATCTCCATAGCATTTCGTAAACCTCCCTAAAGTTAATCTAAAAAGAATAGCCAGTTCAGTTGCTGTTAAAAGCACCAACTCAATGTAAAGTGCCATCACGTTTACAACATGGCCTCAAACTAACATTTTAGTCACAGATAGATATCAGTCACTCAGATTATTTAGCCAATATGTTTCATGTAAGTTTCACAAATAATTTATGTATTCTTAGTTATAAATAACATTGTATACTGCAGAATTCTATAACCATTTGTGACCAAGACATGAGACACTAAGTACTAGGTACAGCTTTAAGTTTACTATGGTAACAGAGTCACTTTTTTCCACAAATTCTGAATATTATTTTCAAGCATTTGCATTTCAAACTCGTAACAACATTCATGCATGTAAATAAACAAATAATCAGAATCCTGAGTAAATTAGGATGAAGTCTCACTATAAAGAATTATTCTCTCACCAAATGCTTCTAAATTCTTCTCCTCTCTTTCTGAAACTCGCTCGTTCAATTTTGGCCACTGTTGCGTGTAGTTGAATAAAACATGGTTTCATCCAGCTTTTAAATCCAACATTAACATATATACGCATACAGTGCCTTGCGAAAGTATTCAGACCCCCTTGAACATTTCAACCTTTTGCCGCATTTCAGGCTTCAAACATAAAGATATGAAACTGTAATTTTTGTGAAGAATCACCAGCAAGTGGGACACAATCATGAAGTGGAACAAAATTTATTGGATATTTCAAACTTTTTTAACAAATAAACAACTGAAAAATTGGGTGTGCAAAATTATTCAGCCCCCTTAAAAGTTAATACTTTGTAGCGCCACCTTTTGCTGCGATTACAGCTGTAAGTCGCTTGGGGTATGTCTATGAGTTTTGCACATTGAGAGACTGAAATTTTTTGCCCAATTCCTCCTTGCAAAACAGCTCGAGCTCAGTGAGGTTGGATGGAGGGCGTTTGTGAACAGCAGTTTTCAGTTATTTCCACAGATTCTTCGATTGGATTCAGGTCTGGACTTTGACTTGGCTATTCTAACACCTGGATATGTTTATTTGTGAACCATTCCATTGTAGATCTTGCTTTATGTTTTGGATCATTGTCTTGTTGGAAGACAAATCTCCGTCCCAGTCTCAGGTCTTTTGCAGACTCCATCCATTCGTCCAGAATGGTCCTGTATTTGGCTGCATCCATTGTCCAATAAATTTTAGCCATCTTCCCTGTCCCTGCTGAAGAAAAGCTAGCCCAAACCATTATGGTGCCACCACCATGTTTGACAGTGGGGATGGTGTGTTCAGGGTGATGAGCTGTGTTGCTTTTATGCCAAACATAACGTTTTGCATTGTTGCCAAAAAGTTAGATTTTGGTTTCATCTGACCAGAGCAGCTTCTTCCACTTGTTTGGTGTGTCTCCCAGGTGGCTTGTAGCAAACTTAAAATGACACTTTTTATGGATATCTTTCAGAAATGGCTTTCTTCTTGCCACTTTTTCATAAAGGCCAGATTTGTGCAGTATACGACTGATTGTTCTCCTATGGACAGACTCGCCCACCTCCGCTGTAGATCTCTGCAGTTCATCCAGAGTGATCATGGGCCTCTTGGCTGCATCTCTGATCAGTCTTACCCATGTATGAGCTGCAAGTTTAGAGACACGGCCGGGTCTTGGTAGATTTGCAGTGGTCTGATACTCCTTCCATTTCAATATTATTGCTTGCACAGTGCTCCTTGTGATGTTTAAAGCTTGGGATTCTTTCTGTATCCAATTCCGGCTTTAAACTTCTCCACAACAGTATCTCAGACCTGCCTGGTGTGTTCCTTGTTCTTCATGATGCTCTCTGTGCTTTCAACGGACCTCTGAGACTATAACAGAGCAGGTGCATTTATATGGAGACTTGATTACACACTGGTGGATTCTATTTATCATCATTAGTCATTTAGGTCAACATTGGATCATTCAGAGATCCTCACTGAACTTCTGGAGAGAGTTTGCCGCACTGAAAGTAAAGGGGCTGAATAATTTTGCTAGCCCAATTTGTCAGTTTTTTACTTGTTAAAAAGTTTGAAATATCCAATGAATTTCGTTCCACTTCATGATTGTGTCCCACTTGTTGTTGATTCTTCAGAAAAATTACAGTTTTCTATCTTTGTTTGAAGCATGAAATGTGGCAAAAGGTCGAAATGTTCAAGGGGGCCGAATTCTTCCGCAAGGCACTGTATTTATTCGAAGTATTAACAGTTACGGTGCAGTCAGAATGCACAATGGCTAATGTCAGCTAGCCATCTCATAATCTGAAAAAGCAATGCAGCGTTTGAGAACGATTTTGAGACTCACACCGATTTCTTGGCAAAAAATACATCACAATATACTAATTGTTTAGCTCAAGCTCTGTACTTGTTAAGTCATGTACATTCTACTTGTCTGACTTATTTTTACTTGTCCCTGACAAGCAGACGTGTTAATGTCAATAGCCTGCACCTCCATAAAGTGCCCTCCGTCTCCCTACAGCTCCGGGTTCCTCCACACAAACCTCCTTATAGCTCCCTGCACTTCCTAACACCTCCCTGCAGCTCCCTAAATCTGTTTGTTTGTGTTCCTGTTTTTTATTTTGTTTGTCTGACCTCTTTACTGCTGCCCTGTGTACAGTACAGTACATCTAGCTTTGGTCCCCAAGGATACGATATGAGACAGATGGGGAAGTGGCCGGCGGCTTGAAGAATAGTTGACTGGTTTGAAGCCAGTGTACCCTACCTGGCCGACAACAAATGTACACACCCTGGTGTTTTTAGTTGAATAATACAGGGCGGTTGTGTGTGGCATCGCATAACGTATATGGAGCCCACTCTATCTCTGTCCATCGGTTGGTGAAGGAAACAATGGCCCACACCGCGTCCCATTTCATGGGTCCCAGGGGACTGGGTCTGCTCTAGCTCTCTCCTGTTTCTTTCCGTCCCCCGCTCATTCCTGGGACAGGCCCGCTGAGGATTAGCCGTTAGCCCCGGCAAAGCAGAAGATAATAAAATGTCCTCATCATTGACTATTCTCTAAGGCCACTGGAACCCGCAGCACAGTGGATTCCAGGGTTGTTATGGATTTCCACGCTAGTAACGGAATATAATACTTAAGTAGGTATGAGTCAAATGACTGAATAATTAGGAGGAAATTAACTAAAGGAGGAAATTAACTAAAGAATGAGAGATGTTTCATACTAGTAACAGTTCTCACTTAAAGTGACAATGTTCTGGCAACCTCGAAGTGGGTGAAATGCTCAGAATGTTTTTTGAATTTGTCATTGCATCTTTCGGATCAGCCTAAATGTATGTGAGCATGCAATCCAATGAGAGTAAAGACTTTCATTTATTAGCCGAAATAAACACTGGATTTAGTTACTATTGTAGGTTCTCGATCAGCCAGCTCTTCTTCTCCATGTTTGTTTTTTGCATATGGCCTACATTCACCTGCTCTTTTAGAACAACCACCTAATATAAGTGCATTTCTGGGATTAGGTTTTGGTCCGTTGTCTTTATTTGGTGAGATGGGGCAGCCTTTTCCCAAGATGGCGGATTTGAGTCTGTTCAGAGTAGCGGTGAGCTCAGGGCTTTTGGTCAATCTAGCTTGTCTTTATAAATGAAGAATTATAGCAGTTGATTGCACTTCGATGTCTCACACTTAGAAATGCTGGCATGTACGCTGCACACAGCAGTTGTCTAAACATGGATATTGTGGACGTCTTCAAAAGCCGCCCATTTTCGCTCCTCTGACTGTCACAAGGTGATGGCGTGGGTTGTCACGTTCAATAGCCTTGTTGGATTATCTGTTTTTTTCAGTTGTCAGGCTGAATTTGTAAATTATTCTTTGTTAGCTAGCTAAATCCTTATAGTATTTGTGGCTTATCTGTTTTTGAAATATAGTTTAGTATGCACTGCCTTCTTTTAAATGTCCATATTTCTCCCCAGATATTGGTCATTGTGCTCTCTGTTAAAACCCCTCACTCTTCGCCTGAGCCTTTTTATCCATATTTTCTGCATACACAAAGAGCTTTTGGGTGAGGTCCAGCTTGGGAAAGCTTTGTGTTGCGTAAAGAGGTCTTTGTGTGCGCTTACAGTGACCTCTCTCTTCTGCCTGCCCTGCTGAGAGTTCTTCTTTGAGAACTTATTTGAGATTGGCCTGTCTTTTGATGCTTTTTCACAGGCCTTTTGTGCCAGAAAAGAGCCTGTTTGAAAAGTCTTTTGTTCGGTCTTTGCTGTGTCAGTTTCTCTAAATATATTGGTGAAGCACTAGTTTTTGACTGGAAATACAAGTGCTTCTTCATTTTGCTGGAAGATGTATTGATGCAAAAAATTTCCGGCAGGGTCTTCATTTGACAGATACTCAGACAACATCTCCATTTCTATATTTTTTGTATTTTTATACTGATTAAGATTAACAATATTATTATCATTATACATATTATCATGATTATTAATATTATTCTTTTTAGTTTTTGTTTTATTGCAAAACAGATTAAATGTAAATTAACGTTGGTAACATTAATAATCAGCCAACACTGATACAAAATTTGTTTGGCTAAACTTTAATTGCAAATGTAACATCTACTGGCAACTAGAGCAAAATGGAAGAGTACAAATGGAAGAGAGTAGGCTTGATTCACACTTGACCCAGCCTTATTCACCTAGGTATCAAGCTAGAAGTCCAGGAAGTGGTCTATCCTAGTGATATTCCCTCACTCAATATTGATCATCGACTGTATATAACTGTTGCAAATATGACTCAAGATTGGTTCTGCTTTAAACAAACAGTAATTTACTAATGTAATTATTGTTATTTACAATTGTATTGGCCAATTTCATTTTTTTATATTTAGCTAAATATAATGATTTGAGTAAATGGCATATTTATGTAATTTGAAGACTTTTGTGTATGAACTTCAATTTTGAAGTATGGATTATATTGACTATTTCAATTGGTCCTCAGTTTTAATTATAGTATTTTAAACGTTAAAGCCAACGAAACATGAATTTGATTTAATTTATTTTAAGATTAAGTATATTTAATGTGCCATTTAATGTGGGGGAGGGGTGTCTAATTTATACATAAGGTAATGTACAAGGTGTTCTGATCCATGTTTCAATGTTTTCCTCAATTATTATTATTTCTGTCCATTTTAAAAAGTTCATTTTTTTATGCAATTGATATTATTGTTGAGGAAATAAATACTATATAGGCCTTTTAAAAATATTAAAACTTTTATTATTACCAATCCCATGAAATACTGAAGTCAATTTCAATTTTTTTATTAGCTAGCTAACATTAACATTTTCCATTAGAATAGCAGTGCATGTTAAACACATGGTATTTCAATTAACATATAACATTAGTAAAGAATGGAAATGCAAAATAATCTATATCAGAATGTTGTTGAAGTAAGTGTTAAGTAAGTCTACTCCCTCTTGTCAATTTTGGTTAAAAGAGTTTTGCCTCATTGGATACCTAGAGCAAACAAAAAACATTGAAACCTGTCCAAATATGTTGTGAAAACACCAACTATCTTTTACTGTTCAGATAACTTCCCACACACAGACCTTCTTCCCACACATTCTCTTGTTCAACGAACACAAACACACCCCACTATAAAAAAATACTGCCTTCATAGGGGCCCTTTGTAGTAACATTCACATATGTGCATAACCTAGTCAGTGGCCAAATGATCCGCTTATTTGCTAGCTAAATAACTATTAATAATTAAACATTATTGTTCCTTTTTCAATCCAGAAAATAGTGGTTTGTGTGTAGCTAAAACAGTAATAATAATAATAATAATAATAATAAAATTAAAATGATTGTATTAATGAAAACAGGTTTTGATTGATGTACATTCATGACTATTGACTCTCAGTAGCTGTAAAATCAATAGTAAATTAATGTAGGTGCCCACAAATGTATTGAAGTGTTGTAATTATTGTGGGGTGAAATGGAAATCTGTTTTTTGCATATATCTCACTCTTACTGAAATTATACACTGGGCTCAATCCAGTGGTCCTGTGATCACAAACATCCCATCCTCCTTGAAAAATTACAATGGATAGCTCCATCTGCTCAATTTCAAGCTAGCTCTGGACAGATCCACTGATCAAAACTATGCTCACATCGTACATGAGGACTAAAAAGATGTACTGCAAATCATCTACTCAATGTACAAACAGGCAGTTAAGTAATATTGCAAGATAAGATGTCAGCTTCATGGCCTAAATAAATAATAATGAAACTTCAAGTCTTGATCCAATACATTAACAGAGTGAAAGTATCTTCAAATATTGTGGCGCAACTAAGTATTAATTCTGTAGTGTGAAACTACAGTACACAAATAAACCTACAATCAAGACAGGGTTTTATTCAATTTAATTTGGAAATATTCAGCATTTTTTTTCACTTGGAACATGTGTAATAAGTTGTTTAGGTTTTCTTCGAATGTTTGAACTCTGTATTGTCAAGTGTTAATATCAAGGAAAAATGCAACCAGCTTTGAAGTATTCATTCCAGGATTTTAGAAACACATTTTGGATCAATTAGTCTTCTCAGCTACAGTAAAACATTCTAAAAGCTTTGCACACAGATATTTTGTAATATTCAAACATTGTTGTTTTAAAAATGATTAACTTTCTATTTTTAGTGTGAAGGCTGGAAAGCTCATTTTAAGTCATTTTAAACCGATTAAATTGAAAACTGTAAATTTTTCACTTAGACCTAATCCTCGTCTTGTAGATTTGACTTTGTATTGTTAGTTAATATCTTGTCTTATTTAAAGCACTTTGAAGCAGGATTTCCTCTAAGATGTTTGCAGGGTTTCGTTAATTGTGTTTCTTTTTTTAAGAACTAACCATTCTTTGCTGATTTGAATCATACCTGTAAAACGATGCGTCCCTCATAAAAACGTGATTTGCAATTTGTTTTCTACCATGGCTGTTGAACTCTGTAACCGTTTTAACCAACAAGGACATCGCTGAAATGTTTTCTTCCTGTCCTTCAGCTCAGTTCTGACTGGTGAATTTATCTTATGATCCTGGGTGGTTTATTTCATAGTTTATATTAACTTGACAATGCATGAAAAGATATTCAATGTCTGATTTACCCATCACTGCTTTCATCATGAGGCTCCATGGTGTTTGAATTTGAAATTGTACAAAAATGTCAATACTTGTTTGATGGACTTTAAAAATATTGTACGTATTGGGGACAGACGAAGGCTAGTCATTTAACAATAATTGCAATAAATGTTCTTCACATAGAGTAAGTACATGTAACCTATGTGATTCTGAATTAATCATTAGTAAAACAGAACAACATTTGTAATTTATTTCCCTCACTTTACATGAGCTATTTTGTTTTAATAAGTCAACCAAAGGTTTATGAGTTATTGACTTCACTCCGATCAGTTATTTCAGGCTAATAACACCAGGAGCGGTGGAGGAATTGATTGTTAATAGTGTGACAGGAAGGGCCAAACTGCACATTGATAATACAAGAGCAACACTTGAATGCATTACATGTTTTGACTTTTTATGTCAAATATCATCAAGATGCTCCAGGGATAGTGGATAGCTATTTATTAGCCTAGAATTAGCCTGTGAATAAATATGGCAAATTAAAGAAAATCAAATCAATGCACATGTTTTTTAATACTGTACAACAAATGTCTAAAGCAAGGTAGATCATGTGATTTCATGTTAACTATACATTGTGCATTACATATTTATAATATTTTTATAAATATATATGACACACTTCATTTAATTTCAGCCCACCTGCTGCTAACTTACTACATTATAGAACAATAATTATTTGGGATGTACATGTATCTTGTTGATAAATAACTTTTTAAAACTCAGTCAATTTAAAATGTGTCTTTCCAATAGAATTTTATTTTACTACAGGAAGTTTTTTTTTATCCTTTTGTTGGTCAGATATTTAATTTGTAGGTAGATGAATATAATTTTATTTTTATATTCCCTGTCCATCATTTAGTTTTAATTTTTTATGTTGAGAACACAGTCTATGATAATGGTTTATTTATGCAAGGAACGACGTGACATGGTTGAATGTCAAAGCACCATGTTAAAACTTGCATTTATACCTGGCCTAGTAGTCGTGTGTCAATTGTCACTAGGTTCAATTACTGCAATTACTCCTTAAATAGTGTTATCTCTAAATAAATAGATATTGTTTTGCTTGTTCGCCAGAGCAGAAAACTTTGATTGACTGTGGTTTAGTTTGGTTATAGTGACTCACATATACAAATCATAACATTTGTTTACTCCAGATGTAAATTATGTCAAATCTCTGCACAAAATGGCTGTCTTTGAGAGAAGCGTACAATAAAATAATACAGCACTAAAATGGCTTCAGGTTTTGGCAGCCAGTGGTGTGTTCCACCATCTCTTCACAGTAGCCAATCACAGAAAAATGTATAATGAGTCTTGCGCCTCCCTCTCTCTACAGTGCACACAGTGCTCTGATTGGCTACCTTGAATGAACATGGCTGCGCAGCATTGGCTGGTTCACCCATAGCAATGTTCTGGTAGTTTAGGGGTAACTAGGGTTAGCAGCGAAACTGCAACACTGGTATGTGTTTCCATGCAGCTCCCAGAAAAGTAATGAACCGTGTTTCAGTGTTTTACTGGGACAACAAATGAACATTGTGGTCGGAAAAACTTGTTAGGATCTGAAGAGTGCGGGGTAGTCTCCTTTCCTTTCACATTGTATGGTAGTACTACACCAGTGATGTAGTTTTGATCGGTCTCTGACATCTATTTGTTCCCTTAAACTGTTCAGCGGGATCCAATGGTGTCAGAACACCAACAGAGTAATTCACTGTGTGTTCCATTTCAGATGTGGCCCCACCACAGAATCTAGGGGCTTTTCCTCATCTGATATCCTAGCCAGGTGAAACTTGGGAACTCAGTTGTAACATGAGTGTTGTAAATCTAGGCAATAATGGTTTATTTATTTTTGTAATCAGGACATGTTTTTTTTTTTAAAGTGCAGGATCCTCGTTCATGAGAACTAATTTAAAGCTGAACTAACAGAAGTGTCTCACTACTAAAAGAGCAACATGAATGGACAATAAATGTCAATAAATGAGTTGAGTTTGCTTTTTATGCATATCTCATTGTGTTGTAACTGTAGTTTTTTTGTGTTGTAACTGTCATCATTTAGTTTGTTTATCAAAAATTTGTTCAGAGATTCATCTCAATAAATCATTTTTGATTCAAAATATCTTGCTAGCCCACATTGGAATGAAAACAGATTTGCTTCCATTTACATCTCCTCACAAACAATTATTTTATTTTGTGTTAACTTGTGGTCTAACCTGGCCCAAGCAAATGGAATATTAGACTGTGTGCAGCTGTACTGTTGATGTTACAGTTGATCAGACTGAAATATACTAGTCATCTTTGTTTGTCAGTAGGCGTTTTAGTAGCAGTAAAACTGCTAAATTGTGAGAATTGACAACCCATGAGGCAAATTGTCAAAACAGCATTTTGCTCCTCAAATCAAGACGTTTAGTCTTGTGATATGTGTATATATATAAGGACTGTGGCAAATGCCGATTTACCACATTTTCTCCCCAACTCTCCACCTGATTTAATATGTACATGTCCAGAAACAAGTACATACACTACTACTGTATATTTTGGTTTGTGCTTGATGGCAGATCTGCACTGCAGGAACTTTCACATCTCCATTGTCGATTGGCTTAGTGAAACAGTTTGACAGTCTTTTTTTGGACCCCCAGGGTCCTATCGCATCTAGCCCACACCCTTCCACACTTCTCACTTTGGAACAGAGGACAAAGGAGATGCTATGTGACGTTTCATGCTCCCACACCTGATGGGTTGTTCTAGGGGCGACCAGCGACCCACACAAGCACTCCACAATTAGTTTTCCATCAGCCATTCAGGTGTGCCTCTACTGCAACTCGTTTGCTGACAACCATACTTATCACATTCGTTCTCTTTTCCATTCCTTTATTCCACCCAAGTGGCGGGGGTTAATGGGTGCCGAACACTGTGCTAGATTGAAGGTGAGAGCCATATCGGTCAACGGAGACACAATGCAAACTCCAATTACCATGTATTTACTATTCACAGTGGCCGTGCACGCAGGCGGCGCTGCAATCAGATGGCTGCCCAACTGCCAAGGGCCAGGCAGCACGAGCGCAATGCAGAGTAGAAGAGCACTGGAGAATGTTGAAGGGCAAGGCTATGTTGAGCATGTGCAAAGAGGCTCCTTGCATAAGAGCTAACATGATCTCAAGTGTCTGTTTGCGGGTGTTTTAGTTGATAACAATACGATTGCCCACTCTTAACTTAGGTGAGAAATCCCTCTAAGCAAATGAGGTTGAAAAGACATGGAAAACAGGTATTTGTGGTTGAATTGACGTTGAAAAGACGTCTTTCGTAATATTGTGCTCAACGGGATGCCTCTTCACTTCTGAATGTCTTTCTGTTTTACTTGGTCTATTTCACCCAGTCTCTGTTCTGTCAATACCAGAGGCTGACAATAATGTAGAGTGAATTTTGCCCAAAGATTTACTGAAAAGGGTTTCCTACATGCATATGTGAATTACTTTAGTCACGCACAGTTTCTCAGACAACACAGACTAGACTAATTCTGACAAGATGTTAGTGGATGATGCATCTTGCCAGATAGATTGATCATATACAAAGTAACACTTATATACTAGACAGTAAGTATACCAAGCCTTTGCAAGTTCACGGCTTTCACCCGCACCATGTAAAGTTAAATTAATTTGCCGCAAGAAGTAGTCATGGTGAGATTTCTAGCATTTCACATTTTTGCTAAACATAAACTGCTACTGGTTTTTTCTACTGCTTGATGGATCTGGACAATACCTGCTATGCCGTATCTTTTAACAAACGTTCCTCAATAATAGTTTTTTTACAGTATTATCGACAACAAAATGGCAGCTATTGAACAATAAGCATCCACATTCCTTGCATACAAATTCAAATTAATCACTAAAGAACATTCATAATGTGTTCACTTCATTTAGTAAAAACTCAGTCATCTGTTTTGTCAGCAAAATGCCACTGATTGACCAGTGGAGGCAGTGGGTCCTTAATGTGGAATGACATGTTTTCTGTTGCCTTGTTTCATATTGTTGTTTACATTGATAATCCTAAGGCGGTTCATATCCGTCTTTCCTTGCCAAATAATAGGCCTTACATTGCATTCACTGTGGTTAATGGTAAGGAACCAGCCATTTCAGTCAGCTTATTGCTTCATGTGATAAATCTGACAAGGATCGTCTGCTTAAATAGCGTTTTCCACATGCAGCCACTGAATGACTCCGTCTTGAATCGCTCTTATTTGTCATACAGCTTAATACTGTATAATTTAGTCTACTGAATTAATTTGCCAGTACGCTGCTAGTGTCAGTCAAGAGAAAGGAGACACTAAATGAGGTAGTATTTCCAGCCTAACAGTGGGGCTAATGTCACAGTAGGTTAATTGAATCCTGGGAGTCTAAGTCTGAGGTGAGCATACAGTTCTGAGACTGACTGAGCGCTACATGACAATGACACCGTCTAGCTCCTGTACGTTGTTGTTGCGCTTCTGTTGCGATTGCTTATATCGGTCATGCTTAAATTGCATATGTGAGACGCACCCAAACACATGCCATGCACGCACCCACCTACAAACACACAGAAGTAAAAATTTAAAGCACATTTGAGACCATTCGTAAGTGAGTGAGGAATGGATGGCAGCAACCCACTGGTCCATGACTAAGCTGTTAGCATTCGGATGTGGCTATTAGCTGGGAGTGTCAGGGCAGAGTTCACTTTAATTCCTGTTACATGTCTTCAGGTCGCTGAGGACCCATTATGACAGTCTCACAGCCGTCCACGGATGAGGGTTGTGCAGCTTTTGCAGATGCCACATTGTGAATTTGAATGTAGCAATCAAGGACACTGCACCTGCTCTGTGCGAAAGGTTGCAGGATGAAAGCTCTGAAAGCTAAACACCGTGAGCTGAGGATGTTGCCCACCTTTCGCATGTAGGATCGTCTCACCCTGAGTTTTACAGGTTTACAAGGCAGAGCTTAACTTTTGCAAAAATACAAAACAATATCTGTCCCATAAAACCTGAAATGGATGTCAGGGTTCCCTCAGACGTGACATTAATTTGCATTTTGACTTGTCTGTAGTCAGAAACACTAGTAAGGTACACCAGTATGGCGGATTGCTTTGAATGGTTTCCTGCAGGAGAATGCTAAAGATACAGTTCTGTTGATGGTTTCCTGTGTAGACTTTAAATGTTTAAAATTAAAAAAATCTTGATGGTTTCCCACAATAGTTTTTAAAGGTGCACTGCTTTCAATGTTTTCCGGTGTAGACTATTAAAGGTACAGTGTTGTGACTGGTTTCTGATTGTAGAATATAAACGGTACAATGACAATTATGGTTTCCTATAATAAACTGTTAAAAGTACAGTGCTGTTGATGGTTTCCTGTTGTATAGTGTGTCAATGCTACAGTCATTTTGATTGCCTCTCTGTACACTGTTCCAGGTTACATGCTGGTGCCCTGCTGTGTCATACACTCAGCGTCTCCTCATGGCGCCTCATTAAAACAACAGAGAAACACGCCCCTCTGACTCACAACTCTACACATTTAGTTGTCACACTGGCCCGGTTGGCTCCTTGCATATATTTACATTTTTTTTCTTGCTGAGAGATATTTATCAGATTTTCATTCTTCAAAGAGGCTGACGAAGGTGTCTGTTGTTTTTCTTTAGTTTTTTTGGGAATTGGACAGTGTTGTTTCAATCGGGTATGGTTGGTGATGTGTCTTGTACACTGGGTGGGATGTACAGCCGGATGCTGCTGGTAAAATGCCAAATAATCTTGACTCCTGATAAATAATGCAATAATTCATGTTTCTCGTGTTTTGTGGTCCCAGTACTTTTAGTTGGTTATCCATTTTTTTTAAAATGTGAATTCAGAATGATATGTAAATTTACAGAAGCCAAATATAGTCAAACAGGTGTCTTTTTTCAAATGAATCCTAACCTTTAATATAAGCTGCATGCATTGTGAATATTTGTGTACCTTCTAGACTGTTCTGCTTAAAAACCACTCCACTAACTGAACAGCACACAACTGTTTACCTTAAGCTTGCTTATGTTGTACACATGCATATATTCCCTGTGTCTAAAACTGTTGATAAACTCCCTCTTCACTGCAATATAATGCAAACTATTATTATCTAAGTTTGCTCATGACTGTTTTTTAATGAAATGCACATTTTCTTTACATGTTAATATTGCTGCAAAGTTAAATATTTGTGCTCTTATGTGAATGAAGAAAAAAGGGAATTCTAATTCTAAAGCAGAACGTGGTATTGTCTTGTTTCTTTTTTATTCTACAGAAATGTTGAAGGAGTTGAACCAACAACGCAGAGCGAAAGAGTTTACAGACCTGAAAATAATTGTTGAAGGCAAAGAGTTTGAAGTCCACCAAAATGTTCTAGCTTCCTGCAGCCTTTATTTCAAGGACTTGGTGAAAAGGTTTGCCTCCCCCCCCCCCCCGGATGTTGATCCAGTCTGTTCTTTTCGTAGGGCGCATTTGTCGCTTTTTTCCCTCCCCCTCTTTCTCTCTTGCAGGTGTGGGAAGACGTTGGTTCCTCACAGGGCCAGCAGCCACCCAGTCCTTTCCTCCTTCTCCTCCCGCTCCAAATGAATGTACCTGTAAAGCTCTGCCACAGAAAAGGTCACCCTATCTGAAGTCTGTTCCTTTTCCTCTCCTATGTAGAGTCAATTAACCACATTTACATTTTGATGAGCAGAGAACGTTCCATGACTGGGGCGGGGGATCTTTTAAAGAGTCACTACTAGAGGGGCTTTAAACCAACTGAATAATTTCACATGGAGCACTTTGGGGGTGGAGTTTTTATGTAAAAAAAACAACGATGTGTCATATGGGCTGTAGCAGGCTTTTTTTCTTATAAACTACCTTATTTCTGTGTCGATATCTGGGACGTTTGAAGAGAAAACATCCTTTCAAATGCTAATGGTGGAGGAGAGGTTACCGGTAGTGCCTTGAAAGGATGGGGGGCTTTAGAGCTGCAAACAAAGGACAAAACCGACTGAGCCACATCTTTCTCCACCACACTATGCTTTACCCAACCACTACTTTCACAGGTTAACGCCATGCTCCATTAATGTTATCTTTTGAAGTGGATCAGAGTATTTCACCATTAATCCATCCCTCACACGTCTCCAGGCTGTTTCGATTATGTGTGTGTGTGATAGTGCGTGTTGCTTGGCTGTTGTTGTGTTTGCTAAATGTGTGAGTGAGTGGAAGGGGCAACGCCATCTTCAAACATCCTCTACCTAACTTCACATCCTTGCAGTGTTTGTCGACTTGATTTAGAACCAAAGTACGACGCTCCCATTCATTACATGATTCAGAACCAAATTTCGACGCGCCCGTTTATTACATGATTCAGAACCAAAGTATGACGCTCCCGTTTATTACATAATTCAGAACAAAAATATGATGCTCCCATTTACATGATTTGGAACTGAAATACAACGCTGTCATTTACATGATTCGGAACCAAAATACGACGCTCCCGTTTACATGATTCAGAACCAAAATATGAGACTGCCAATTATGCTGGTTATCTGACAGAAAGACAAACATACACAGACACAAGCACAGACACACACACACACGAACAGACACGCACACACTCACAGACACACACATACATACGCACACACACAGGCACACACACATACACGCGCACACATACACAGACATACAAATACACAATAGAAACACAGTAGATACACAGTAGAGAGCCTATCCATTACAATAGGGATCCTGAGGGAAGCTGCCTGCTAGATGGCCTGCAGTCATGCTGGCTGTGGTCTGAGATCATTAGAGGGCACCATGCTGCTTATCAGACAGGAAGGAGAGCCATGCAGCGTGTGAATCAGACCAAGATGCTTTGTGTCTGTCAGTCACACCAGCAAGCATAACAAGCAGGCTAGAACAACACGAAAGCACTCACACACACACAAGCAACCATTTGTTGAATATAATCATGTAATAACATTAAATTCAGCTTCTCTAGACTATGGACATGCACTGAGATAATAGCAAGCCCTCTCTCAACACCACAGCCCACTCATGTACACACTTCTTCACTGTCACTGAACATCCCATCTACACAGCACAACCTTCAGTTTACCACAGACAAACCTTTGTTGTTGGAGCTGTCGATAGGATTCCCCTGTTTCTCTTTTTCTCTGAGCCAAAGTTGAGTTATTTCTAAAGATGCCGGAGTTAGTTTCTTTTCAAACATATTGGATGGAGTTCGGTTCTACATGGAGATACTGTAGTTTGTTAGGTTACACATGGAGATAATGGAGTGAGTTAGGTTCTACATGGAGATACTGTAGTGTGTTAGGTTA
>JACXGM010018640.1:0-18891 GCA_016801145.1 Umbra pygmaea | reverse complement strand
AATCCCCAACCCCCAAACCACCCTCCCCCGCTACCCATCCCCAGCCCAGAACACCCACCTCCCCCAACCACACAATTTTCAGACTATTCTCTGTAAACCCTACAGATGGTTGTGCCTGAACATCCCAGTAGAGCAGCACATGCTGAAATACTCAGCCCATCTGCACATGCTGAAATACTCAGCCCATCTGGCACCAACAAACATGCCACGTTCAAGTCACTTTCCCATTCTGATGTTTGGTCTGAACTTCAGCAGATTGTCTTGACCATGTCTACATGCCTAAATACATTGACTTGCTGCCACGTGATTGGATGATTAGATATTTGCGTTAACCAGCAATTAAACAGGTGTACAGTGCATCCGGAAAGTCTTCACAGCGCTTTTTCCAAATTTTTTTATGTTACATGCTTACTCTGAAATTGATTAAATCCATTATTTCCCTCAAAATTCTACAAACAATACCCCATAATGACAATGTGTAAGAAGTGTGTTTGAAATCTTAGCAAATTTATAATAAAAAAAGCACATAAGTATTAGGCCTGTGCCATGACACTCAAAATTGAGCTCAGGTGCATCATGTTTCCACTGATCATCGATGAGATGTTTTCACAACCTGATTGGAGTCCACCTGTGGTAAATTCAGTCAATTTGACATGATTTGGAAAGGCACACACCTGTCTATATCAGGTCCCACAGTTCACAGTGCATGTCAAAGCACAAAATTAGCCATGAAGTCCAAGGAATTGTCTGTAGACATCAGAGACAGGATTGTATTCAGGCACAGATCTGGGGAAAAGTACAGAAAGTCATCTGCAGCATCGAAGGTCCCAATGATCACAGTGGCCTCCAAAATCTGTAAATGGAAAAAGATTGGAACCACCAGGACTCTTCCTAGAGTTATCCCAGCCAAAATAATCTGGCGAGAATGGCCTTAGTCAGGGAGGTGACCAAGAACCCGATGGTCACTCTGACAGAGCTCTAGCATTTCTTTGTGGAGAGGAGAACCTTCCAGAAGAACAACTATCACTGCTGCACTCCACCAATCAGCCCTGTATGGTAGAGTGGCCAGACAGAAGCCACTTATCAGAAAATGGCACATGAGAGCCCACCTCAAGTTTGCCAAAAGGCACATGAAGGACTCCCAGACCATGAGAAACAAAATTATCTGGTCTCATGAATTAAAGATTGAACTATGGCCTGAATGGCAAGCATCATGTCTGGAGGAAACCAGACACCGCTCATTATCTGGTCTGTACCATCCCTACAGTGAAACACGGTGGTGGCAGCATCATGCTGTGGGCATGTTTTTCCGCTGCAGTAACTTGGAGACAGGAGTGAGGGATAGATGAATGCAGCAATGTACAGAGTCATCCTAGCTGAAAACCTGCTCTGGACCTCAGACTGGGGCAAAGGTTCATCTTCCAACAGTACAACGACCCTAACAGTGAGTGCATATAAGAGAAACTAGGAGAGCAAAACACAGCTCAGAGCTTTCAAAATTTTAAATAGTGAAATTGGAAAAGTAATATTTAAAGAAAACAGAGGTGATGGAATTCAACTAATTTAGGTACTCATTAAAGAGGAAGGCTTTCAGATGTTTCCTGAAAATGGGTAAAGACTCTGCTGTTCCACCATTGAGGAGCCAGGACGAAGAAGAGTTTGACTGTGTTGATTGGGAGCTGACTTCCCAAAGGCGTGGGATGGCCAGGAGCCCTGAGGTTGTAGAACGAAGAGCCCATTTAGGGATGTACCATAGGGTTTGACCATTGCCTGAAGGTAGGTAGGAGTGTGCAAAGAAGTGGGGTGATATGGGAGAACTTGAGAAGGTTGAACAATAGACCACTGCATTCTGCCTGAGTTGTAGTGGTTTGGTGTTGCACGCCAGGAGTCCTACCAGGAGTGAGTTGCAGTAGTCTAGACTTGAGATGACAAGTGCATGGACGACTACCTTGGCTGCTTCCTGGTTGACGCAAGTTCGCACTCTGCAAATGTTATAGAGCATGAACCTGTAGGAAGGAGTCACAGCCTTGATGTTAGCAGATAACGATTGGGTCCAGGGTCACGCCAAGGTTCTATGCACTCAACAGGTATGGATATGTCTTGTAGTGGACCGGCCTTTCCATGGAAGAAGATCATCTCAGTCTTGTCAGGGTTGAGTTTGAGGTGCTGTACTGACATGCACAAGTGATGTTAGCCAGGCATGCAGATATGTTGTGTTTTCACCTGGATATCAGAAGAGGGGAAGGAGATAAATAGTTGTGTCATCAGCATAGCAGTGAGAGGAGTCAAGGTATTTGCTGTAGAAAGAGGAACTGTGTCTGTGCAGCAAACAATCCATGTCAACTGGTATGAGTGGCCTGCCAGGTAAGATACAATCCAAAAGTAGACACTTTGTACTGTAGGTCAGAGCATCTCCAAAACTGCAGCTCTTGTGGGGTGTTCCCGGTCTGCAGTGGTCAATACCTATCAAAAGTGGTCCAAGGCTCTGAACAGTCGACAGGGTCATGGACCGTATTGAGCAGACACTCCGTATTGAGCAGACACTCCGTATTGAGCAGACACTCCGTATTGAGCAGACACTCCGTATTGAGCAGACACTCCGTATTGAGCAGACACTCCGTATTGAGCAGACACTCCGTATTGAGCAGACACCCCGTATTGAGCAGACACCCCGTATTGAGCAGACACCCCGTATTGAGCAGACACCCCGTATTGAGCAGACACCCCGTATTGAGCAGACACCCCGTATTGAGCAGACACTCCGTATTGAGCAGACACTCCGTATTGAGCAGACACTCCGTGTTCAGCAGACACTCCGTGTTCAGCAGACACTCCGTATTCAGCAGACACTCCGTGTCTTGACATGAGCAACAGTGATGGGAACACGCTTGTGACACAAACATACAAGGGTGAAGCTCTCATATTTCTATGTTAGTTAATAACAATTTCAGCACAGACTTCAAGTTGAATTCAACCTTTAGAAATGTGCTGTTATTATTTTAAATCATAGTGCCATTCTTCCTGAGATTAACAACTCCTTAAACTAGAGACATCCATTTGTTAATACAGGTGCCCTTTACATAAAAAAAATCCAGGGCAAACAGACCAATTCTTCAGTTGGCCACAGTATGGCAGTGTTGTACTACACAGAACAACCACAGACAGCAGCCATAGTGTCTTCCTCCCTAAGTCAATACTATAGTTTATATACACAGGGACCAAGAAACAGCCCTGCTTCATTAGTGGAGCAGTAATAGTTACGCTAACAGCGCTGCTAATTACAATGTATTGGCACTGGCGCCTCTCCGAGTCTCTGGGGACCTGGGCTATTCAAAGACAGGAGTGGTGAGACAGAAACACAGCAGACGTTTCAGTGGAGTTCCAGCTATTCTGACACTCAGTGACACAAGAACGCAATAACACACGCGACACACAAACACACCCGTAAACGCGCACACTCACAGTCACGGTTCCCATTATCATCAACTGATAACCTGACAGTGTGTCATTTCCTGGTGTTACTGTCCACTCCACCAGGTATTGACAACTCCCAGAGCCCAGTGGTACAGCTGCCTGTCTGGACCCCACATCCCCAAGGACAGGGAGGTTTGGAGCCCGGCCCAGCTCCACTGGCTTATTGAACAGGCAGCATGCAATATGAATGAGCTGGGAGAGAAGACGAATGTGTCATCACCGGCTCTGCTGGCTCGGGCTAGTCGGCAGAGCTGCCGAACTGTCTTCATGTCTGTCTCTATTCCAGGGAGCCACAGGGTACGGTGACAGCTTTACATCGTTAGAAGGCTTTGGCAATAACTATAATAAATTCTACCTCATGCACGTCCTTCCAATTTCTTTGCTCAGTATAGGTATCAGTAATGGAGACAACAGCTCCCAATATCCATCAGAGGCTATCCATTCCAGAGTAATCTATTTCAGAATTAGAATTCTACCCATCCTGTACAACAAGTATTGCAAGCGCAGACGGACACGCACAAACCTCAAACAAAAGTGCGGAGCATATGGCGTGTAAATCAAACGAAACAAGAAGAATGGCCGTCAACGCAAGCCCTTCATCTGTCAAAGTGACAGTCATACATTGACAGTCATACAAAACCGTCTGGACCTTATCTTTCTCTGCTGGCTGTCTGGCTAGGGGGCAAACACACAGCTTTCTCAAGGCCGTCGAAGGCTGCCTGCATCCACAGTGCCCAGAATACTAATGATGGATCACATAATGACTGAGGCCTGGGTGTCACCTGGAGTGTTCAGGTGGACTTCATCAGTTTTCCATCTACCATCGAACTAGGACCATCAACCTACAATTACAGAAAACCTACAGAACATGCAATTACATCTGTCTCCCGTACATGTGACAAATTAAACTTGACTTTCTAGCAATGTACCAAACAGTTTAAGTTTTTTGCCTGTCTCTGGTCAATTTATTCAGATTTTATTTTATTCGATCAGCCCCATGACTTCCTGCTGTGCTGGCACATCTTTGCCCGTCGTGTTAAGAAGCAGCAACAGACTCCAAATGCAAACCCCACTTCGAGGTTGACCCCTAGACCTTTTGTTAGCTCTCATGCGTGAACCACACAGCTGGCCAAGAAACACTTGAGCGGGCCAATTCTAACCTGAATGGACTATGCATACAAAGAGCTGTAAACGCAGTTAACATATTATAGTTTCAAAAACAAAAATTCAAGCAGACAGTCTACACTGAAAACTCTACATTGTTTTATTTCAAATCCATTGTGCTGGAGTAGGGAGTTTTTACTAACCACTGTGTAGTCTCGCAAGCCAGACGGCTACATCTGCAATCTGTGAATGGCTACAGCAGGGGTCTCCAAACCCTTCCATGGAGAGCCTAGTGTGTGTAGGTTTTCACTTTTACCTTGTTCAAGGCTGATGGAGTTGCTCACTAATTGGTTAGGATCTCCCCTCACCTGGTAGTCTAGGTCCTAATGTGGCTCTAATTGAAGGGAAAGACCAAAAACCAGCATACACTAGGCCCTCCATGGAAGGGTTTGGAGACCCCTGGGCTAGAGTATAGATGCCTGGACAACACTACGTGAAATTTTTAGCACAGGTGAGGGACCAGAAATTTAACAAGGGACGTCACTGCCTTTCCGCTACTGCTTCGTAAAAAGCTGAGTGAAATTCCTGCCGAAGTGTATTAGCTAAATATGGAGTTTGTAAATACTGTGAAAATGTAAACTCACCTAAAGGATTATTAGGAACACCATGCTACTACTGTGTTTGACCCCCTTTCGCCTTCAGAACTGCCCTAATTCTACGTGGCATTGATTCAACAAGGTGCTGAAAGCATTCTTTAGAGATGTTGGCCCATATTGATAGGATAGCATTTTGCAGGTAAAGGGAGATTTGTGGGATGCACATCCAGGGCACGAAGCTCCCGTTCCACCATATCCCAAACATGGTCTATTGGGTTGAGATCAAGTGACTGTGGGGGCCATTTTAGTACAGTGAACTCATTGTCATGTTCAAGAAACCAATTTGAAATGATTCGAACTTTGTGACATGGTGCATTATCCTGCTGGAAGTAGCCATCAGAGGATGGGTACATGGTGGCCATAAAGGGATGGACATGGTCAGAAACAATGCTCAGGTAGGCCGTGGCATTTAAATGATGCCCAAATGGCACTAAGGGGCCTAAAGTGTGCCAAGAAAACATCCCCCAAACCATTACAGCACCACCACCAGCCTGCACATTCTCCAAATTCTAACTCTACCATCTGAATGTCTCAACAGAAATCGAGACTCATCAGACCAGGCAACATTTTTCCAGTATTCAACTGTCCAATTTTGGTGAGCTCTTGCAAATTGTAGCCTCTTTTTCCTATTAGTAGTAGAGATGAGTGGTACCCGGTGGGGTCTTCTGCTGTTGTAGCCCTTCCGCCTCAAGGTTGTGCGTGTTGTGGCTTCACAAATGCTTTGCTGCATACCTCGGTTGTGACGAGTGGTTATTTCAGTCAAAGTTGCTCTTCTATCAGCTTGAAGCAGTCGGCCCATTCTCCTCTGACCTCTAGCATCAACAAGGCATTTTCGCCCACAGGACTGCCGCATACTGGATGATTTTCCCTTTTCACACCATTCTTTGTAAACCCTAGAAATGGTTGTGCGTGAAAATCCCAGTAACTGAGCAGATTGAGAAATACTCAGACCAGCCCGTCTGGCACCAACAACCATGCCACGCTCAAAATTGCTTAAATCACCTTTCTTTCCCATTCTGACATTCAGTTTGGAGTTCAGGAGATTATCTTGACCAGGACCACACCCCTAAACGCATTGAAGCAACTGCCATGTGATTGGTTGAGTAGATAATTGCATTAATGAGAAATTGACCGGGTGTTTCTAATAATCCTTTAGGTGAGTGTATATGTAGTATTTTTTGTAAGATTTTGTATTAAGCAATAAACAAAAAAACACAAAAACCCTGCCGAAGTTTCCACCCTCCTACACTAACTCTTGATTGGTTGCAAAATTTGTTCGTCTGAAGAGAACAATAACCTGAACATTTTTTTCTCTATTACTGATTGTGTAAATAAACCTAGCATTCTGACCAGACCTTGTGTTGTTATCCCAGGTCTGGCCATGCAAGACTAGCCACGTTGCTTTTTGGGGTATTAGGCTGGGTATCTGTCAAAGCACTTTGTGACAACTGCTGTTGTAAAAAAGGCTTCATTAAATATATTTGATTGATTGATTGGTGTACAGAGCCAAAAGAACAAAACTTGTATCACAGTCCAAATTCACGTGGACTGCACTGTATTTGAAGGGTGCAACTGTTAGTCATCCTAAAAAGTCCTGACTATCTGAAATCAGAAAAATATAATCTTCTACTCCATCTGCTAAACATATTTGTTTACAGGAAACTGGCTACAGTTAGTGATTATGACAATCAGTCAGCCCTCATTAGACCAACGAAACCACTTTAACACAGAATACCACTAAATGGTTTGGACTACACTAAATAGGAGTCAGTATTTTCCCTTGAGGCAAATTCATTCTTTAGTACACCCTCTGCTACACAAATGCCTCTCAGACACATCATCAGTTCCAATTATAAACGTTTAATTATGGGATCTTTATACCCAGCGAACCTAAGAATGTGCGAAACGACAGCCGAGATGATCGGTAAATTATGACACTCTGGAATATCCAGTTATCTAAATTTGACTATGCTCCAACCACTTTCGCTTTGCCATTTACACTGTACATTTTTTTACTGTTTAATGTGCAGTACAAAATTGTCTGGATTTGCTGACTCACTTTTGGGCAATATTTCTATCCTGCACAGATTCTATACTTGCCATTTCAGCACCACTGCTCTACCCACCTACGCACAGAAATTAAAGCTTTTTAATTTATTCCCAAGCTGATCTTCTATTTTATTATTAGTAATAATGTACTGCCCTACATAGAACGTATTCCTACTATTTTGAGGATCACTTTACTCCCTCCTCAGAAGACAACATTGTATTTGTTTTACATAGAGGCTACTGAAGCACTATTTTGTCAGGTGTGACGCCAGGGGTTTTCTGGAGTGCAGAGCTCAGCACAAAGTAGAACCTCTTTAGATTATTATCCATCCTTGTGTTCTGCTCTCTAGAAATCAAGAAATCACCCCCTTCAATGTCCAGTTAGCCTCTACAGTTGGTCTGAGCATTGTAGGCAAAGGTCTGCTTGGCAGCTACACCCAATACAGAGGCCCTTGAAAATTCCTGAAAGAAACTATAGACTGGAGTCAGAGACAAAATGGAATTCCTAATCAGTTAAAGATCTCCCATTGCAAAATGAGAGCAATGGTTAATAAAGAGCCTATGCGGAATGGAAATAACACCACCCAATGCTAAATGAATCCACTACCACCAACAGAAATACATTCTGTTCTGTTCCAGGCCCCTGCATTGAGAAGAAAGGTCCTATGAGTTGAAATCTCAGCATTTCGATTAAGATGGTTTCCGATGGCTGCAGTTTCCCATCTTGTGTACCAGCGTCTTGGTAACCACCCACATGTCTGGACCTTACACAACATCCTAACCTTCAGTAGGTTTGGAAGACTACAAGATGTTCCATCATGGGCTGGTCATGATGAGCTTGGATTAATGTTAGTATAGTCACCTGTTTGGTAATGAATAATACAATTTGATTTGATCAGTAAATATAGAGGGTATGTTAACCTGGGGTTACACTTTACTGGATAGTCAAGATGCTCTACAGATACAGTATGTATATTATCACAAAAATGTCAATTGTGAATAAATAATGCACCAGAAAATTTATGGTTAGGGTAACAGTTAAGGAAAAGGTTAAGGGACAGGATTAGGTTTAAAGTTAGTGTTAGTGGGAAGATCATTGAAATGATATTATTATAATAGTAAGCATCTACAGATCCAACTAGTTTTGCCAGATATGATAATGGTTTATGTATACTATCTTTTCTTGATACACTTTATCTTGAAGTATGATGGAATTCTCCCTGAAGTTACTCTTTCTTGGCAGCGGTCCTCTGGAGTTTCATAAACCATCAAGTGAGCGGACTTGGTTGCTCATGGCAGGTCTGCATCATTTTTGAAAATCAATCAGTTGCAAATAGCTGCTCCATTTCTCAATTGCATAAATGCCATAGACCAGCAGGAAATCTGGCCTGGCTCCCTAAGGCTCTTTCCCATTACTGTACCAAGCCAGCCGGCACCCATCACTGTACAGATGGTGTTCCCATCTATACCGCTGGAGAGCGTACAGCACCATTCTATATCGAAGGAAAAAAAGACCTAGTACTCCTCCGGGATGAAGCGGACCAGTGGTTGTAATTACGGATACTTCACCATTCCTTCACTCTCTTCAAATGTTATTGTACATTTGTTAAACTGTAAATTTTATTGTAAGTTATATGTATACTTAACAGTATTCTTTTACATTTCTTACTTTCAATCATCTGAAAACACACTTGGCTTTTGTCTCATGTTTGTAAACTACTGTTTTAGTTTTGATTTTATAATCAATTATTTTAGTGCTTTGTACAATTTTTTGGTTGAAGCTCACTGTATTGTTGTTGTATGTTTTTAATGTGAAGCATTTTGTGACTTTGTCTGCAAAAGGTGCTATCAAATAAACACATTATTATTATTATTATTATTATTATTATTATTATGTTAAGTGAGATTTGTACTTGGAGTCAAATTCCTTGCTTGTTTACGCAAACCTGGACCAATAAGCAGATTCTGATTCTGAACGTAGAAATTCAACAGCCATTTGTTTATTGGTTTTTTCAACAACCAATGTTTATTGGTTTATTTACTTGAATTCACAAAATGTTCTTGAGGATTCTAAATAAAAATTCAATTTTATGCACTTATACCATCATTACATAAAAATGACAATGTACCAAATCTATAATGGAATTATGATTTTAATCATTGTATTTCTTATTTTCCCCCATTTCAACAAAAATTGCATCAATAACAAGTCTGTCTTTGATTATTTCATGAATGTTTTTAAGTCAGATTTTTAATCATATCATCATCATTATGCATATGTTCTAACTCCAAGCTGGATCAGTAACGGGCACAGAGCTCCACTTCAACTCAGATGCAAGCAAGGTAGAGGTGGGGTACTGGTATGGGCTGGTATTATTAAAGATGAGCTAGCTGGACCTTTTCGGGTTAAAGCTGGACTCAAACCCAACTCCCAAACCTGCTGCCAGTTTTAAGAAGACACTTTCTTCAAGCAGTGGTACAGGAAACAGTCTGCATCTTTCAAGAAGACCATGATTTTTATGCAGGATAATGCTTCATCGCATGCATCGAAGTACTCCACTGCGTGGCTAGCCAGCAAAGGCCGTAAAAATTTAAGAATAATGACATGGACCCCTTCCTCACCTGACCTAAACCCTATTGAGAATTTGTGATCCCTTCTTAAACTGTCGATTTACGGTGATGGAAGACAAATACACTGCTCTGAACATTGTCTGCGATGCTGCGTTTGTTACTGCACAAATCGTGACAGACTCTGACAGACTCTATGAATGGAAGGCTTTAGACTTCTTGTTTTATTGAAAAGAAGGGTGGCTTTATTGGTCATTGATTTGTTTTAAAATGTCAGAAATGTTTATTTGTATATTTATTGTTGTTTGTTTGACATTCTCACTTTAACAGATGAAAATCAACAAGTGAGATGATAAACTTCATTTAGTTACATAATTATTCTGCACACTGATAGTTGCCCAACAATTGTGCAGACATAAATATTCTCTACAGAAAGACAATACCTAACATTTACTTTCTTAACTATTCAGGGTTGAGGTGTATTTACATTTTGGATTGACCGAGAACCCTTTAGTTGTTCAATAATAAAATGAATGCCTAATACTTTTGCACACAGTGTAGTGTAGGGAAACATTATGTTATATGAAACACTTTTTTATATTTTTAAATATAAAAAAAAGCAGAGGTGGGAATTTACTTGAGTAAATGAGTACTTGAGTACTTTTCCGAGTTCACATGTTTTAGGAAGTCTCTTCTTAAAACCAAAATGATCAGGTAAAGGGAGTTCACATCTTACCGATGATCATGATTGATATTTTCTTTACTCTTTTTATTTGTTTTATAGGTCCCTGTTAAGATATCAACTCCCTTTACCTGATCATTTTGGTCTAAAGTATGGACTTCCCAAAAAATGTGTTTCTCAGAAAAGAGCTAAAGTAATTCCCACCTCTTGGGAATAGGTTTTTACGGTTTAATAAGCGCATTTTCTGAAAGACGAAGTAGCCTTCTCACTAGCGAAATTTAACACCCATTTTAAACTGAAATACTTCTCTATGCAAACAGTTGTTTGAATCAGAATTACAATTTGCCCAGTATTGTTGTTCTACCAATCACTTTATGTATATTATCTGTATGTTTTTAGGCGTATAATTGTTTTCCTCTCTCCGTACACACATATTTTCACAAATTTCAGATGCGTATGTTTAATGTGTCCATGATATCTGTGATCTCTGTGAACTCAAACTATTTCAGCAGTGTTTCTGATGTTTTAATTATTGACTGCAGCAGCAGAATTCATTCTGATTTGTACAGACATCGTAACTTCAAAACCTATCGGTTGATTCATCAAAAACCTAGGCAATGACCCCAAACTACGGTCATAACAACTAATATCAGTTTTTAAGCCACATAAAGTGGAATGTTCTTTTGCTGAAGCTGAGACTTGAGACAAACAACTAGGGCAGCAGTGGCTCAGTGGGTCAAGTAGGTTGTCAAGCAACTGGAAGGTTGGTGGATCGATCCCCGGGTCCTTCTGATCAAGTGTCGAGGTGTCGAGGCACCTACCCCAGCTGCTCCCAACGAGCTGGCTGGCACCTTGCAAGGGTGACACCGCCGTCGGTGTATGAATCAGTGAATGAATGGGTGAATGCAATGGCCACAGGCGCTTTGAGTGGCCAGTGGTTAGAAAAAAGCTGTCCATTTACCATTTATTTACCATTTAACTACAAAACAAACAACAACAGAAAATGGCTGCAGTATTGGCCTGGCAGAGCAAAAAATAAATAAAAGAAAACAATAAACCTCTAATTGTCTTACATTTGCTCTCGTGCTAAAATCTCACTACTTTCAAAAATGAGTCTGTACTTTCTAAGACTACAAGACCAAATTGTATTTTTAATGTTCCTGTAGCACCATCAACAAGGAAGGCTCTGGAAGTGTTTTGGAAAGTACATCACATTAAGATAGACAACATTACATAAAAGCATATTTTAATTCTCAGCAACAACCTGGTGTAGTTATATAGGGAAGACGGGATAATGAAGCCAATTGAAAGCTTATTTTGTAAACGTGTCAGAATATAGGCAAAATATTACTGTCAAATACAATCTCCTATTGGTCGATGTTGCAGGCAATTCATAGTTTACAAGTTACATTGTATTATTTTAGTAATTATGTCCCACAGGTAAATCTAATTGCCTACTTGGCTGCAAACATACTACTACAATGAATGTAATTTGGATGACTGGATAGAGGTGCTTTCACTAAGCACAGAAGTTTTACTGACATTCTTTCTCTGGCTCCGCTCCCCAGAGTATAATTCCCATAAGAAATTGAGGCAATGGTAAAGTTAGTTTAGTTAACCTTTATTTTACCAGGCAAGTTGACTGAGAACAGATTCTCATTTACAGCAACAGCCTGGGGTAAAGTGGACTGAGTGAAGGGGATAAAAAAGCCAATTGAATGCTGGGGATGATTAGGTTGCCTTGATTGTATTAAGGGTGAAATGGACATGTTCCATTACACTGGAGTTTAACACCCCTACTCTTGTGAATATAGTGCCATGGGCTCTTTAGTGACCAGAGAATCAGAAAACCCGTTTAACGTGCCATCCGAAAGACAGCACCCTAGCCAGGGCAGATGTCCCCATCACTGCCCTGGGGCATTGGGAAAGATCTTAAGACGCCCCCTACTAGCATCAACACACATACCAGTAGGACAGTTTCTACCCACTCAATAAGACAACTCAATAGCTGAACTGGCACACATCCATGTGTAGATACAGTTTTTTTCCTACCAACTCCAACATCCAAGTGTATACAGGGTTCAAAATGTACTTTTTCATCCACCATCCATTTTCTTACTCTACTAGAACGGTTTGCTGTGGTAGGGAAATAATTTTTCACCAAGGATTTCACTTCGTGTTGTAACCGGCACAAGTGAAGATCAAAACGATTCTGATATGAATTGAAAAGAGAAATTAAGAAAGGAGTAATTCTTGGGAGTGACAATTCATTTAGCGGTACAAAACAACAGTAGTTTCAGAGGAAGCTAATGAGGCCTTTGATATGAAAGTCCCAGAGTGCCACAGTATCACTGATAAAGTCTCCTTCTACACCGCCGCACGTCTCAGGTTCCATCACAACCAAACTATATAAAACATGTTACATATCGATATTCCTATTTCCCTATCTAAATCTGTCCGTAATAGTGTAAATCTATTTTATGCAGCAGTTCTTTCTTAGCCAGGGTAATTGGATCTCCAGCCAGTAGACTGTACTCTGCAGGATACCAAGAGAATGAAATGACTGCATATTAATCTCAGGATGATTGGACACATATAGTACATCTGATAAATGTCACGGCTCTGCTTACAGCCCCATACAAAATAATCGATTTTCAACCACTTATTTTGTATCTAAATACATTAAATGTTATATAACCCTGTTTAATGGTGTGAGCAATGTTTTCCTGGCACACAATGGGCCCCTTAAAATCAGTTTAACTGTATTTAAGTGCGTACCAAGGCATTGTTGCAGACACTATGGGCTACAGTCTACTCATTTTCAAATGGATGCTTCCAGCAGGACAATGTGCCAAATCAAAATGCACACATTACGTCAACATGGTTCTGCATTACAGTAAGTGTGGTTAATTCTAAAGGCCTGCGCATTCCCAGGATCTCAAAGCAAAAGAGCGACTTTGGGTTGAAGTGGAATGGGAGGTTAGCTGGAATGGAAGGTTAGCTGGAATGGGAGGTTAGCTGGAATGGGAGGTTAGCTGGAATGGGAGGTTAGCTGGAATGGGAGGTTAGCTGGAATGGGAGGTTAGCTGGAATGGGAGGTTAGCTGGAATGGGAGGTTTGTAGCAAGATAACTGTGACAGAACTCTGAAGGTAATAACAATTCAGCATGGCCCAAAAACCATCAAAAAATATTTGACTTTGTGTAGATTTTATGTATTAAATCAATTACAATTCTAAGTTGGTGAAGATAGTAAATTAGCACAACAACAACACAGTACAAAAACAGTAGATCCTCTCTTCATTACATTGACATAGTGCATTGTGTGTATTGTAGTTGTGTCTAGTAGTGGATGAGATACTGTGTGAATAAATAGCCCAATACTTATCTAATCAGATTGTGTATGCAACTAGCCAAATTAATATTTTACTAAATTATATGTTTACTTTAGTGTGTAAAACCTAATGCAACCTATCCTTCATTGTGTTTACTTCTAATTTCCTACAACACATTAACATAATGTTATGTAAAATCACAGCTTATTACTAATAACTTCGATTAACTGACAGATTTACTACTAATGCCCTTGCTGATTACAATAAAATCATTTTTCCCATTTGGCATTTTGTGAATGTTGCCAACAAATAGGGTTATACCTATTGTCCACATCATAACAAATCAGGGATAAAAAAATAGACATTTTAAAGGTTTTGGCATCTGACCTTACAATAATGCTCCTGTCCCATTTCTTTTTGATAAAGTAACAGGATGTACTAATGACTTCAATTGTCTTCGTATTAATCATGTTAATGTGTTCTGCCCACCAAGGATAATCAACTAGAGTGGATCATTCACCGAGTCCCCATAAAGCCAATATGAATGGTGTCAAAGGCTGAGTAATACAGTGTAACCAGCTCGCTCCACTCTCAGTTCCCTGACACCAATGTATGGGCCACTATTCTACACCGTCCCCCTCCACCTACCAGTATTTCTGCCACTGCTCCTCCTCAAAGATGTCCTCTGGGATGGGATCAATGAGGACCAGGTCAGACACCTGCCTGGGAAAGGAATTATATAGATCAAGATGTCAGCCCCACCCACCGGACTGCAGCAGATAGATGCAGCATTTCAGACCGATGGGCCCACATACTAGAATCACATGTTGAAGTCATATTCTCATTCTCTCGACGTCGCTTAAGTTAACCTCTTAACTGCTGCGCATCACGGCCGATGAAACAATAGGCAGCCTATCCGGGCCAGAGGATGACTCATCCCTCTGTGTGTTAATCGCTAGATTACTCAGACACAAGGGTCGGTGGGTACGTGTGGATGTACTCCCTGGGTTTGGTGCCGTGTAGGACATAACCAAAGAGGCGGAATGATAATGGTGACGTTCGAAAATGAGCGAGTAATCGGCGTGCCAATATTATCAGCCATTATTGGCTCTTGACTGAGTTTTTGTATTGGCACAAATTGTTGTGAAAAAAGAATTGGCTTTGCGGAAGTAATGGGTGAAATTTTATCTTCTGTTGCAAAAATATCGACACGATGGATGCGGAAAAGGTTGCGGATTTACGCTCTTGGTGTCTTCTTTACACCGTTAGTGTTTTTTGTTATGTGACTTTACAATGGTGGCGCTGCGGAGTCTTTTGGTGTATGGGACTTAGGCATAACTGAATAAACACAATCACTTTTGAGATGGTGACAAAATATCACTCTATGCAATTTATAGTCAATATATTTGACATGGGGAATTGATTGTGTCGCTAGTTGATCAGGGAGACTTACGTGTCATGGATGTGGCTGTAGAACCTGGCGTTGAGCGTACCCAGTTCAGACCCAACCAGGATGATGGGTGCAGCCAGACCAGCTGACTTAATGAGGCGGTGGAGATCGTCCACCATTCTGGGGGGGGGGGGGGGGTCAATTAAGTAATCAAAATGTGTTCGTAGAGATTTTCAGAAACAGCTGTGACAATTCAACAGTAAAACATAACACCCCCAAGATACCCTTAAGAAAAGACAGCAGCTTCATTGTGAAAAGATAAACACCTGCTGTGAAATCCACCAATGGGCAGTAGCGTTGTAGAAAAGCCCCCTAGCTAAACAAGACAAAAGCAATAGAAAATGATGTAGGAGAGAAAGAGAAATATGCTCCTTGCTGATGGCCATCTATTTGTTGGGTCTTTTCCACTAATAAATCAACTTGGGTTGGGACAGCGTAGGCAGGCAGGCAGGCTGCACAGCGGCTGGGATGAAGAGGTTTTACTGCAGGAGCAGGGAACGCAAAGGCATGGCGTCATCAAAGCTTCAGCTAGCAGCTTATTGAATTCTGGATAATTGATTGTTCTGCTGTTAGACCGGGCCAGAAGCCAAGGTAATGTACACTGCTGACCGGACTGACCACATACAATACACCCATCACTCAGACAAATGTAATGCTTAACAACATGCTACTGTATCAGCCAGAGAGATTAGGGGCGAGTCACGGACAGGGCGAGGCGATTGGTCAAGTAGTGTAACGCAACGGACGCTGATAGCTGCCTCTGATTGGACAATCAATCATGTTTTTCTACATGAGCACTTGGCCAAGTGGAATACCAAGTGTGATACTGAATGGTGTGAGCTTGTAGACCATTTGGAATAACATACATAAAACACCTACTGCATCGACTGTATTAGTGACAAACTATTAAAGAAGACTGTATAATTACATTAAATGTCAAACAAGATTTTGACAACGAAAATGTGCACAAGAGCTGGCTTATAACTCAGCGTTGGTAATCTGTGGAAAACAGGGATAAAAAGGACTTAGCAATGACAGGAGAGACGGGGCGTCAGATGGCTCAGTGGTTAGGGGGTAGGACTTGTAGTCGGATGGTTGCTGGTTCGATTCCTGATTGGGCCAAATGGCGTTGTGCATGATCCTCCAGGGGAATATCCCTGTATTCACACTAAGTCACTCTGGATAAGAGTGTCTGGTAAGTGATTAAAATGTAAATGTACAGAGAAAACAAGCTGCTTACCGTCCAGTGGTTGACATCCCCCAGACCTTCTCAGTCCCTGTACTTTCATTCTGCAGGACTCGTTTGCTAAATCCCAATCCCATTCTGTCATAGGTACAAACCTACAGGTGGAATCATGTAAAAATTAATTTATTCAATTAAATGGTATATTAAAGGCCTTGTTTACATGAGCAGCTTTCACAAAAACAATGCTTATTCTATACTGTCTGGGTTCTAGTTGTATTCGAGTGTCTTATTGTCAAAGATAGTCAGCTAACTAAAAAATCAACAGGAGCTTGACAATCTTGACTACTATATACAGAGTACTAAATACTGTGGCAGAGGAAACGAGACGGCGGCGAACCCCTGTTCCCTCCAAGTGCTGTGCTCTCAAAGTATCAGGACCTTGGAGAGTGCCCCGTCCACCAGCGAAGTACACAGAGGTGCTGAAAAGGAAACTGACCTCACCCCAGCAGATCTCCTAACCATCAGGAATGGGTTTGGAGATGCAAGTGCTCCTCATCAACCCAGCTGGGGCCAACTAGGGCTGATGAGGAGCCCTATAAGAAGAACACCTCAAAACCCAGGCAAGTGAGCTATATGGTGGATCCACTAACTACACGCTGTATGTGTTTGTTCTTTGTTTGTCCCGTCACAGATGCCGGGGAGGATTAAGGACCAGAGAAGAAGCACCTGCTGTTTTTGGACTATTGCCGTGAGTGACCCAGGAAGCTGCCACACCAGGGACATCCATAGCTCCATGGCCAGCTCATTGTATATTAGTTATATTATTTAAAATACTTGTGTTTTCTATGCATCCTGAATGCAAGATTACCTAAGTTGCCTTATTAAATACTGCCTCGGGAGCTTTATACCACCCTCCTGCCTGGTCTCCGCTCTGTCCCTGTTACAATACACACATACACACTGATCAGCCATAACAGGACAAAATGAAGAAGCAGGAAATTCGGCAAGCGTAAGGATCTGAGCGACTTTGACAAGGGACAAATTGTGATGCTAGACGACTGGGTCAGAGCATCTGAAAACCTGCAGATCTTGTGGGGTGTTCCCAGTCTGCAGTGATCAGTATCTATCAAAAGTGGTCCAAGAAAGGAAAAGTAGTGAACAAGAGACACGGTCATGGGTAGCCAAGGCTCATTGACGCATGTGAGGAGTGAAGGCAGGCCGTGTGGTCCGATCCAGCATACGACCTACTGTAGCTCAACTTCCTAAAAAATAATGCTGGTTCTAATAGAAAGGTGTCAGAACACAGTGCATCTTAGTTGATAACGAATGGGTCGGCTGTTTTGGCTGTAAAAGGGGGACCTACACAATATTAGGCAGGTAATATTAGGCAGATAATGCTATGGCTGATTGGTGTGTACACATATATACACACACACACACGTATATATAAACTAGTTCATCAAAGTCCTTAAAAGAATGTTCAATCCCAAGATGAATTCATTCAAACAAACACCCTAGAAATGCTTTTCAGACAATTCTATGTACGTTGGTCTGTTTAATCCATGTCCATAATATCACTCACATTCAAACTTGAAATCTATACAAATTATACTTACATATTTTGCAAATATAAACAACCTATTACACACATCTATCCCAAAATCTGAGGTGAAAATTTTTTTTGTTGATATTCACAGAAGTCACAGTATGCCTCTTGATCTTATAGAAATTCGGTTTTTGCAACAATATTGTTTTGTTTGGTAAACTCACCCCCTGTTGGTTTGTACTCACCTTGGTTAAAAGTGCAATGTTCTCCTGTACATGGAACCAGATGTCAGAAGACATACCAGTGGGGGCATCCAGTATGACTACACAAGACAAAGAGTAGTTAGCTCTTATAAGATGTATTATCTATACCTTAAAAAAGTCATAACACTTGTGTTCAAGACCGGCCAGCTAGCAGGCTTACCAACTGGTTGTCCTTTTCCTTTGCACATCAGATGCATCCTTTGACCCAAACCAATATCTATAAATTCACCACCTGCAACAAACAAAAAGTTGATCAACAAATAAGACAATATGGATGTTTAACAAGCTTTACACATCTCATTTAATGCAAAACTACATAAAACAAATACAATTTACAAAGGATCAAAATGAATATTCTGTTCACAGAAGGCTACCTTTAGGCAGTAAAAGTTGTCCCTCTCTTTGTAATGATGCATAGTTCAGGAAGGGGGGTATTAGGCCGATGAGGAGGAGATATTTTCCAACCGACGTTACAGTTGACCAGCATCTATTGGTTTTTGTCCTTTGTTGTGGTCGACGTTGTGGACTGGGCTGTCCTGAACCAACAGTCGGTTTATCATTCTGTCACAGGAGAATAATA